>BACB01003215.1:0-80203 GCA_000338015.2 Ganoderma multipileum BCRC 37180
TATAATAAGCATTGGGGGGCCTTGAGTGTATACAGCGCGTCAAAAGACGCGCGGCTTGAAGCCGTAACCAGAGTAGATTGAGAACTCACAGACACCGTCTGTCCCCCATTCGACGTGTGGCACGCTCTAGACACTTGCAAATTCCCGTCAACATTGCCGTCTTGAAAATTTCGTGTACACTATGGTCCTAGGCCAAGCAGTCGTCGGGTAGATGAGTGGAGAGTGGAAGTTGGGGAGGAACCTACACCGCTCTACACCGTCGGGAGACTTGTCAGTCCGAACGGGAGAGTTGAACCAGGCGGATCAGCTCGCAGACTCGGAGCCGTTTGGTTCATTTCAAAAGTTGGACTGGGCTGAGTAAGAACATTGGTCATTCACCTTCTAAGTTCTATCGTCACCATCTTCGGGACCAAGCTACGAAGCTTGGTCTCTTTGCCCTATATATGCAGGTATTCGCAGGCGTGGAGGGGGCGCACACTGTTTCTTGTACGCAACCATCTACCTCCTAATTGCTGAACGTCGTCGACGATGCGCGCCATTCTTGTGAAAGATGGGAAGGGGCCCCTAGAGAACCTCCATCTCGGAGAGGCCGAAAAACCTATTCCAGGACCCGGAAAGGTCCTCGTCAAGGTTTGGATCCATTGTTTATGCCGTACCATGATCCGCTGACAGTGCGGCCAGGTTAAGTTTTTCAGTTTGAACCGCATGGACGTTGTCCAGCGAGAGGGCAGGTACCCTCTGCCTCCCGGAGCATCTACCATCCTGGGCGTCGAGTTCTCAGGGCACGTCGAACAAGTGGGGGAAGGCGTCTCTGAATGGAGACAAGGAGATGAGGTTTTGGGGCTTGCCGCAGGCGTGAGTACCCGTATACATGATGTGCGGTGATACTGTGGTCCATCGCCGGCGCGACTCTGCCTGTGCCTGTCAATGTCTCGCTCAGTGAGGCACGTAAAATCAGGAACGTGTGCTGACCATGCTTCCATCCCCCAGGGGGCGTATGCTGAGTACGTTGTCGCGCCGCGCGGTAACCTGATCAAGAAACCAGCTCACCTTTCGTGGGCCGAAGCTGCCAGTATTCCTGAAGTCATGCTCACGGGTGCGTCATTTCACTCGAGAGTGTAGCATAACCACGATAAGATGCTGCCTGTGAGCGTCCCGCGGCCGGGAAACGCCTCAGCCTTCGAGTAGCTCCCGCCGCAGTCTCCCATTCCACATCCACATATTGTCGTCGAAATGGAGTCTGACACTTTCCGCAGCGTTCCAGGCACTCGTGGTACTGGCAGAAGTCAAGAAAGGCGACGACGTCCTCATCCACGCCGGCGCGTCCGGGGTGGGCATTGCAGCGATCCAACTGGCTCGGCTCTATGGCGCGTGAGTCTCCTCCGATACAGGGGAGGCACGCGCTTCTAAGCACTGATCCTCGCCCCCCTTTCCCAGCAACACGGTCACGGCCACGGCATCTACCCAGGAGAAACTCGATATGCTCTTGGGCCTTCCTAATGGCGCGACCCATGCCGTTAATTACAAGGAACGGGATTTTTCCGAGGAAGTGAAGAAGACCACGGGGGGCAAGGGCGTCGATGTGATCATCGACTTCGTCGGACAGTCCCACTGGAACAAGAATATCGATTCGCTTGCGTACGACGGGCGCATGACGATGCTCGCCGCACTGAGTGGTAGGTTCTCTCACTTAGACTCGATCGTGTAACTCACGGGCCTGGATTGCTCGGCGGTGCCGCACAGGTGCCGAGGTTTCCAACTTCAGCCTGTGGCCTATCTTGTACAAGCGCCTGACGATTCAGGGATCGACACTCCGTGCCCGCTCAGAGGAGTATCAGGCAGATCTGGTTGCCAGGTGCGGCGGCTGAGATTGTCCGTACTCATTGACCCTGTCGTAACACACGCGTTGGTATTGTTTCAGGTTTAAGCGCGAGGCCTTTGGCCACGTTACGGGCGCGCGAGGGGATGGCAAAGTTCGAACTTACATCCACGAGGTGCGTCTGTCGTTATCACCGAGGAGCAGTACGCCGGGATTAAGAATGGTGTTTCAGACTTATCCCTGGACCAAGATCCAGGAGGCCCACCGCGAGATGGAGGCGAACAAGAACAGGTTTGTAAATTTGCTATCGTTACGAGCGGTGCTCACCCTACATCCTGAACGCAGTGGAAAGATCGTGGTCGAAGTCGTCTGAAGCATGAAGCACGCGCGCCCTTACCTTGCGCTCAGATAGGAAGATTCTTTACCATGCAGGATGTATCGAGAAGTGTATTGTATGGCATCGTAACAACCCCGTATGTTCTGCCACAAATACGCTAGCAGCCGTAGAAGCCATCGACCCCCTTGACTTCCATCCACATCCACCACCCGGATAGAAGGTCGCAGGTGTTTGCTATTGACTCCGCGTCCCATCGGACCAGGTTCAAGAAACCGGATTGCACTGCGTCCGCGGACTGGGAGGGCTTCAACCAAAGCATCTCGCAGTCCCCTCCCCTTCTTCGGCTGGCGATCGAAATGCACCCGCCTGGCACGTGAACCGGTCATCGTCGGCCATAGAAGGTGTCGATGTCGACTTCTAGATATCACCCAACGTCCAACCGCAGTCTTGCATCGCATTCCCCTCAGCCTCGAGGAGGCCCGGATATCCATTCTGCCATTTCGCTTGAAGGTACAGAGCACCGGCCTACTTGTCCGCCTTCCGTTCTTCTGATTTTGATTTCTTTCATTAGTGGCAACGCTTGCGGTCGGATTGCTACCATTCTTCTGTTCGTATTTATTGACTGGCACCATGTTGGCTGACACATAACGGGGTGGCAAGTTCACGGGAGAAGCGCTATCGGCAGGGGGCTCCTCGGTCGGGCTTCTTGCTCTGAGGAGTTAACCTCTGCGATACCCGCCGGTTACGCCGGAGATTAAGCCACAATATGCACGTCCATGCAACAAGGCGAGGCGAGTCTCTTGAATGCGTCGTTGACTTCTATCCGAGCTCATATCTCATCTGTTGAAGCCAAGCTACTAGGATAACCTGTCGCGAAGAGCGCCAGTACGTCCTGCCTTTTGACCCGATCAAAATCGGGGAAAATCGAGCTTTGTTCGGGGTGAGCATTATTGTTCTTCCAGGCGTTGCAAGCTTGTGATTAATCTACCTATTTACCCGCCTACCTTGCGGTTGTCGTGCGCATGTAGCAAGCGGGATGAATGCTACTATCTGAAATGGTCTACCAGGCTGCGTCCCGGCACAAAGTCAGAAGAGTTTCGCCGCCGCCGCATCATGAGGTGCCTCTTGAGGAGAGGAGATCGACCGATTAGGTATATCCGGCTACCAGGACGCGATTCCGCCGGACCAAATCGAACATCACCTTGCTACAATCCCTCTTCTGCAGGTTATTGTGGCGGCACGGATTCCCGGTAACGGCCCAGGCCAGCAACGGATGGTCAATTGCGCCCCGCGCTAGAACGCACGGCGAACACGCCCACAGTCGCCCTTCATCGCCGCCCTACTCCCTCAGGCCCCTCGAAATGCGACCGAGGCCGAGAGAGCGAGTCAAGGTGAGTGCCAATGCTGCATGCAATACAAAGACACGTACACGCTGCGTCCACGCTGCAGCTGGACACCCCCCGCTGACTCCTAACATGGGGGTCAGCTGCTGCGGCGTGGATGCTTATCTCCGATTCGCCAGCAGCCCGGGACGAGGAGAACTACCTCTGCAGGACCGGGAAGTGCGCACGCGTGCGCAGGAACGCCTGGGGCGCCATGGAAGCTCGCGAAGGCGTTCTCAGGCGCCGGGTACAAATAGCTTCTTCACTTCGGACCAGCGCGAGGCTGCCCCTTGCCTTGTCTCTTCTTTCCCGGGGCATCAGCAGATCAGGGATCAGGAGGGCGAGAACATCCGGCGCGCGGGAGGCTTACTAGGAGCTCCACCATCGACGCGGGAGTGTGGTCGAATACGCAGTAGTGGACACCCACAAATGGCACAGGCCAGCACTGCAGGCGGTACCAGAATCTAAAGACCGTTGGCTGTTGGCCGCGCGAGCAGATGGATGCATGTGTTCATCCAGTCGTTATATTCAGCAGCCATTGAATGGTCGGTGACTCTTGAGGCGGGCTGGGGGCGCGGCGACTTGGCACCGCTCGTCCTACTCGATGGACGAATTGGTAGTACCCTTTCCTGTCCCACAACCTCCCGTTGCAACTCGAGTGTCCGCGTTAAGGCATCTTTGCCGGCACTTCCACCGGGGCGCCGTTGCAAGGACGCCATGACGTTCCACCCCACATGAGCTTATGCGGACCCGAGCTGACAGTTCGTTTGGGCCTCCCCGCTGCTGTTGGCGTTGTAACGAGGAGCCGAGTTGGGTGCATTCCTGGCAGCTATGCGAATTTGAATTCAGTACTCCCAAGACTGGCAGTTAATCACATTCGCCACCGCGCGACTGGCGGACATGAATCTCGCCAATGTCATCATCACCGCGCTCCTCAGATTGTATCAGTTTCTGCACCCGAATAATCGCCACGATTGCGTCCTTGTTCTTGGGCTCCGCAGCCCAGTGCCCCGATACGATTCCGAGTGTCCAGTTGTGAAGAGTCGGGTCGCGGCTCGCGAGCGTCGTATGTGGCCGAGCGTGGATGCTATATCTGGATGCGTAGATCGCCTGGTGAAGCGACGCGGTCCTTGGCGCCGTGCCGGTAAGGCTTGGCTCTCGTCGAACTCTCACCACAAATGGTCGGCGTTCTGCCTTTCGTCCGCCATGTTGCTCCGCACAGTGCTGGTAACGATCATCTGCGGCATCCTTCGCCTTGCGTGGACAACTCATTCAGTCCCCGGCAGACGTCCCCTCGCTTGCCACGCCGCAACGCGCGCGTCCCATATCGATGTTCTGCGCGCCAACGGCGAGCGGGGAATGATGCATTCGCAGACGGTTTGCAACAATAGGTCGCAATTGGAAGTCCAGGTGAAGGAGCAGCTACAGCACCCACATAACTTACGGTTTACGGCATGATTGTGCCTCGAAGGCACTGCTCGCTTATGCGTCTGGCACGGCTTCCTTCATGTAGCTGGGGCTGTCCGGTAGACTATCATTGGTCTCTTCCTCCGGGCGACTCGCATTCGGGTTTGGAAACCCCGGACTGCGTCCGCGCCTACGTGCCCATACTGACCGGAAACAAACACTCATGATTGCTTCTTCGAGTTAAGGTTTATCCCGACGCACCCTCAGTCCTGACAGGTCCTGTCCATCGACCCTTGAACATATAAATAAAGCACCTCCTCGACACCCAACACTGACCATCCCTCACCGAAGCTACTTCAGCCAGTCAACGTTTTATCATCAGACGGCACTATCTCACCAGTCGCGGTCATACGCAACTCAGCCAACATACCTCGCCTCGCAGACACCATGCAGTTCCTCTTCGACCTCTTCAACTGCGGCTCTTCCGCGCCCGCGACCCAGTTGGCCAACGGCCGACCCACCTCGGAGACCTCGAACCCTCCTCCGCCACGACCCAACCCGCAGACCGTCATCCGCACGGTGGCGGCGACGAACGCACCAGTGTTCTTCTGAACGTCCAGTGACGTGCTTCACGAACGCCACAATCGCGACCGAGGCGCGTTCGCCCCGCGAACGTCAACGTGACACAACACCCACCATTCCGTCATCCCCTCTGCGTTGCTCGCACGGTCGCATGCCACTCCCACATCCACATAGACGATATCCCCGGATATTTAGGCGCACCCCACATCTCCCCCGCCACGGTGTTACCCGCGCGCGTATCCTAGGCCAGGGAGTCCGACTGAGAGGGACGCGGTGCGCGGCCAGCACGCGCATGGTGCACATGCGCCACTGCACGCATCATCATCCATTCTACATCCCATCTCGTCGGGCGATTACAAATTCGCCGGACCCCCGCGCAGGGATCCGATCGGACGCGAGCTGCCGGTTCTGCTGTCGTCCTCTGTCGTTCCATGGGCGCCAGGGAAGCCCCTCGTCGGCGCCAGGGCGCGGGCTTCTCCAGACGGGGTCGGAAGAAGAGCAGAAGCTAGAACGCAGAGTGATGGGGGCCCTTGGAGAAGGTGGCGGAGGGGGGCGGCTGAGGAGAAGGGGTGTGGCACTGGAGTCGATGCGGGGCCTCTGCCTTGTGCGCTATTCTCGGTCCTTCGATTCGGACTCGGGATCGGACGAGCCGTGTTTCCCATACGACACTCTCGGGTCAGAGGTGCTGCTCGTCGGTATTAGATGCGAGGTCCTATCGTAGTAGCTCCCTTAGTCGTGGAGTGGGAAGAGCTGTAATGGAGAGAACCTTGATGCTGCTACTGAATGTAATGCTCTTGATCCGCCGACTTAGGGCTTGCGTGCGAAGGATGATATTGTACACTCCTGTACCTGTACCCGTTCCAATCAACCTTCGGAGAGTCTGGAATGCCCTCTAGTCTTCTTGACTGAACCTTGTTGTATATGGTACGATACCGACCCGCTGAGGCTTCGCGGGATGTCGACATCTCGGGATTCCCAGTGCTGCAACTGAGAGGAGGCCGTTGAGCCGCAATAATGTGGATACCGGACACGAATGTCTGTGCTTCAATTAGCACACATTCGCACACGTACGCGTACGAGGCGACAAACCGGCAACAAATCGTTCTCCGCGCCCCCCGTTCGGTATAAATTCGCCGGCCATAGCGTAAGCCATTGTCCACGCAACCACACGGAGACCACAACGCACGCCGTGCCACTCGGCTGCCATCATGTCTGTGGGCTACAGTGGGCGAACACAGCGTAAGCAACGTAATGGAATTGGGCAGAACTGTAGACGCACACCACAGCGCAGCGTAACACGAAGGCCCTGGAGATGGACGTAGGTCCGGTGACGTTGTCGGGCGTCGGACGGAATGGGCGTCGGACACCAGTGGATGTTCTGGTACACAGCCGTGAGTTCTTGACGTCCCTGCGAATCATCCCGGCAACAAGGGAAATTGTGGTGGCTGGTGGGCGGACAGGATGGACTGGGCGGTGCACAGGACGGCGTGGGTGTGGATGGGAGGCTTCTCGTGATAAACTTCAATCCTTCTGGATGGATGGATGGACGGATAGACGGATGGATGGATGGGGGAAGGCCCGGAAGAGTCTTGAATCCAGATAATCAAATTCA
Source organism: Ganoderma multipileum BCRC 37180 (assembly GCA_000338015.2). Classification (NCBI taxonomy): domain Eukaryota; kingdom Fungi; phylum Basidiomycota; class Agaricomycetes; order Polyporales; family Polyporaceae; genus Ganoderma; species Ganoderma multipileum. Next base: position 7,140 of record BACB01003215.1, read on the forward strand.
GGGTCAAACCGGCCGCGCGGGGGCGGGGGGAAGCGTTCGGGAAGCGGGAAGGGAGAAGGGGGACCCGTCAGCAGACTGAGTCACTGACGACAAGTGGATGCGCCGGAGAGATTCGGCATGAGCGCGCGAACATGTATGTGGACGCAGATACGGATTTATTGAGCGCGGGCCCGGTCGTTCTGTGGGGAAGCCTGGAGAGTGCTGCGCCAGTTACTGCCGGGAGGTTCCCGGGCGCGGGAGATGTTTGGTCCGCCCACTCGGCGGGGCGCGGATGCGCGGACACTGATTTGTGCTCAGTCGAGAGTTGGGGCTGCGCAGCGGGTACTAAAATGGGATTGGAAAAGGACATTCGAGATCTCCGCGAAAGTATCGCGATCTGGGCAGACGTAGTCCAGAGGTAATTTGGCTGACATGGGCCATATATTTCCATTATGAGCGTCAGCATTATTGCGGGGTAATTCACTACAGTAAGTTTCAGTCTCACCCTAAGAAGAGAGTTCCGAAATACGGGACCGTACCTCTGTGCAGATGATGTTTCTGGAGTGGCCTGGAATTGGTCGAGCCATTCACCATCTGACAAGGCAACTGACGGAGTCGGCCATCGTGGCCAGGAGAGTTTGAATGGTTTGTGCTGCATCAGAGGGACCATGAGCAAGGACGAATGGACAGCGCTCGAGGTATAGAACAGGGCGTACTACGTCCGTCTGCTGCATCGACGAGTTGTCAGAACGGTGATGTACAATAGGACTTGGCATCTCTTGCAAACACCTACGACATCATAACATTTGTTGGTGTGAAGCATATAGCTTGTTTGAGACCCATCTGCAACGCATTGAGGACGCAAGTTGTGTTCCGCTCGCAACCTGTGGCCACCAGCGCACTGTTACTGAATTATCTCAGGAGGATCATAGAGGCTTTACAGTGGGAACAAAGGGTGCAAAGTCAAGACCAAAAAGTTGAGGCTGTCCGCTCGGAGACGATCATGACGGTATGGTTTGGAAAAGAAGAGAAAACGAGAAGGGAATGCCGCTGGGGACACTGGGCATGCGCAGACGCTGTGGTTCGCTGACACGTTGCAGGACTGGTGAAACGAAGCAATCTGGATCAGTTCGGCAGGCACTAAGCGCCTATCTCAGTTGAACCGATCTCATCTGCTTGTGCGACTGCAGTAAGCAGATGCCTGGAGTTGCACTCTTCCTCCTCGCTGGCCTCTCATCCTTCCACGTCGTGCTGGCTATATGCGAACATAAATGCAACGCAGGCGGTGCCGACGCATCTGAACCCTAATTTCGAGCGATGTGAAGGATGCCGCTCGCAAGGACGCCGCTCGCCAGAACACCGCCCCTCGTTCAACGCTTTCACTGCCCATGCCTCGAGGAGCGATGAAGAATTCAGGTCGCCGTCCGGTTAAGGTGTCGAGACGTTGGCTCAAGTCATCGAATCTTCCATGATTGCGGCTCCTGTGGCCCTTCTCGGCCTCTGACTCGTCAGTGTGGGCGTGTAGCGGGAACTCACCTCTATCAAGGTCAGCGTCCAATCCAGTGCGTTGTATGTCGCCCCAACGTCGACAATTTTGCTTCTGCCGTACGTTCGCGGCCTTGTCCGTATGTCAGCCAAATTCAGTCATCCTGCCTCGTGTAGCAGGTTATGAAACGGCGTTGCCTGGCACTGCGGCCACCTCCATTCGATGGCGGGTTGTAAGGAGCTTAAAGAACTCGGATCATCAAGGGTTTTTCGCTGATGAGTTCAGAAGGTGTGCGAACTTCCTTTTCTTGTCCTGTATTAGCGGCTTACGTGGATTCTTTCTTCCCACTCTGGCGTCGCAGCCGTTCCGCGTCCGTCGCTCATCGCATTGCGACAAGATGCCAGAGTGACGCCCGTGCTGTTTCCTTGTAGAGAAGTCATTTTTGCCCAGATTTGCAGGTACAGTACCTAAGTATCTGCACACAGTGGTGAACATAGCCGAGTCACACCACGTCATCCAAATTGCCGGGACCCTTGTGGCACAGCGCATCAATACGTCCGGTGCAGCGTCCCGTAGAGCCCTAGTGTATAAAAGGTATGTCCAATTCGCCACACATCCTCATCTCTTTGCCGCATTCGTCTCTTCGCAGCTCGCAGCACCACTGCCGCAGTTGCGTACGGCTCTGAACAACTTGACAAACCCCGTATCCTTTCGAGCACTCTTCACTACCATCCTCGCCACAATGTTTGCCTCCGCCGCCTCCCCAGTCTCTTTCTCGCAGTCCGCAAACTCCACCTCGAAGCCTTCGGGCTCCTCTGCCTCACAGACGGCCATTAGAACCGGTGCCGCCACAAACGGGCCCGTCTTCTTCTAGACGATGAGCATCTATATGTTCACCATTGCATTCTATGCCAGCACCATGCGCTACCTCTATGTCAATCCCCAGCCAACAATCGCCATGTATATGGGCTGTGATCCCCTTCCCCCAATACGCGCGGTTCCACTCCGCACTCCGGGGCGATTCTACACGGCTCCGTTTCACCAGATGCTTACCGCTACCAGTCCCATCCCCTCTTTTCCTCCCAACCACCAGCCCCCCAAGGACTACGTTTACCCTCCCGCTCAGCATCAATCACGAGCAGCTCGCGCACCGGACATCGCACACCCACACGGCCCTAGATCTTCCCCATCTCGCACCTCGCGCGCCCGCACACCCCTCCGATCCTTGGTCATCCACATCCACATCTCACAGCTGGGCACCGCCAGGGTTGGAATCGGCCCGCCACCCTACTAGAACTAGAAGGCTCGGGTGCCAACGACCGAGCTTTCTAATTTCTAATCACGCTCATAATCTCCGTTGCGTGCGCCGTCCCTGACGGGGGCTGTGCAGTCCACCAGAACCGTTTCTCGCCTCCCGGGCCAGGGACTCTCGTCACCAAGCCAGGCGCTTCCTCTTCCGCCACTCTTCCTCTGGCGTCACGCGCGGGGTCACGGCCAATGAAGTGTCCCGCAGCACTCGTCGCGTATCGAACTCGGAGCCTTTCCAACGCTTTCTGGTGACGTCGACCTGCGTACGCGTCTCCTACGTGCGCTTGCGGTAACCTTCGGGTTGCGACTGCGAAGGGGGTTCGTGCCGGGCGGTGATGCAGCACCTAGGCTGGAATCAGAGATGGCAGAAGCCCCAGCTGGGCGATGCCAGCTCTTCTAGCAGCTAGAAGCTGAGCGGGAGCGCTGTTGCGGCGTTGTCTCCGTTATCAGCGGGTTGTCGTAACGTAGCTGGTCGACTGGGGTTTCCAAGCGGACGATTTTGTGGGTCGGACGGCTCGGACGACTGTTGTACATACTGGATTTGTCGTTCTCCGGGACCTGTAGCGTTAGATTGGTACTCTTCGTCTAGCTCGTGCTTTCGTATGTTTGTCCTTGCACTGCTACTGTAATCTTTGCCAAGTATTCCATACAGTACATTTTGTGTCGCCCACATCTGATTCCATTTCCTCGACTCGGTCTGCATAGCGGGTCACCGTCTACTTACTGGGGTCCGGGCAGCCCTTAATGTAATGCTACTTTCCTCATCCCCAGGCTTAGCCAGGGCCTGCTACAGCAACATGGCCACCGCGTGGTTCTAACTGGAGACGACAGTAAGCTTAAGTGGTTCTCAGTCCATCTTTCCGCATCTCCTCTTCCGGGTCACCGTATACTGTGTAGCGGCCGCAGTCCATCCTGGGTTTAGGGAACGGCACTGGAAAAGGTTTTCAGGGGCGTAATTTGTCGGAATGATTGTGTCCTACTTACTGTATACATGTAACACAGCGGGCTAAGATGGGCTTCGGATTATTGGGAAGCTGGTAGCCTGTCAAATGCTCAAAGAGCATGGGCCGGTGACGTCACGCGCATATCTCTTGGATAGCGCGAGCGTAGGGGACGTGTATGACGGATACACTCACCGTGGTATTTCCGCAGATGACAGGGATTAAGACACAATATTGCGGAGTGAGGTGGGATATAGGGAGCGGTGTATGATACGACGTAGTCTAAGTATGATATTAATGACAATAGTGTCAGGGAAATACTTTTGAAATCTAATGTGAAGTAGGGGATGCAGGCATCCGAGGTTTGCTCTTCTCCTCTGTTGACGGGGACGGGGACTCAGAACGTTCGGAAGGCGCGTCGACCGGCGACTTTGCGGGCTCAGCAGCATCGGGGCCACGCGGAGACGCAGAGTCCAAAGCGAGCCCTTCTTCGTCCTCATCGTCGTCGTTCATGATATCTGTCGCACAGGGATACACCGTTGAACATACACATTCCTTACGAGATAGAACAGGACACGCACCGTCCCCATAGACATCAGGATGCTCCCGGAAGCACTCCTGCATGGCCTTGAACTTCTCCACGCAGTCGATGCCCTTCGGGTCCGCCTCAGAGAAAACGAAGCACGAAAACGCCTCGCGGAACTGCAGGCCGCACGGACCGTGGGCCATCCCGCCCAGACACGGGCAGTCCCAGTTGATCTCGCCCGTCTCGGGGTTAAAGGCGCCGCCCTGTGCAGAGTCCTCACCCTCCCCTTCTGCCCCTTCGGCTGGCTGGTCACCCTTGGCCTCTCCTTCAGGTTGTATCTCGCTGGGGGGGTGCGACGCGGTTGGTATTGACGGCTCATCCTTGGGTGGTGAGGAAGGAGCGTCGGGAACGAATTCGGAGGAGGGTTTGGGGTTCGAAGGAGGCTGCTTGGGAGCTATATGACATACCAAATGAGTTCGAGCGATTTTGAGAGGTGACATGGGGACGCACGAGACCTGGAAGCATCTAACGCTATCCTCTGCCCATACCAAGAGTTCCAGACCAGATACGAGGTTGCCACGGCAGAGACCCCAAGCACAGCGCGGAGACGAGTATTTGGACGTGCCGACGCAGCCCGACGCGACAGGGTATGCAGAGATCTCGAGGAAGTACTGGCAAGTGTCCGGAACATTTTGGCAAGGGTAGGGATACGCGGCAGGAGGGTGTGGACGAGGGGCAAGATGAAGTGGACGCCGTCAGAGGGTCTGTCAGCACAGCGAAACGCGCCGGGATGGTCGCGCCGGCTCAGGGAACGCGCTGACGCCAGCCAATCCCGACTCGGCCGATTACAAAGCTTCGCGCGCTCGGGGCGTGGGAACCCGACCGTGGCTCAAAAAGGTAATTGGGCGGGCCACAGTAGTATGTCAACTCAAGTCGCCGCATTGCCAGTGCGACAATGTTTGACGAATATTGCATGGACCAGAAACTGATATATACGCTCATTCCAAATGCAAAATACGTCATGCAATGTCATTTTTTCCGTGTACTACCGCGAAGATACATAACGGAGTTCGCGTCGTCAAGATCCGATTCCCCTTGACACACAACTTCAAATCCCCCAGAACACCGCAATATCTACACCGCCCGGCCACCCGTGTTTGCAACCCGCGAGGGTTATGAGACACCAGGTGCATTTTGTCCTTGCACTCACGATCCGCTATCCAGTTCCTTCGCACGGACACCTATGCATTCGCGGGGTCCGATCGGATGCTGGTGACCGGTCTACTACTGTTGTTCTCGGTTTCCTGAACACGCCCGACTCGGATAACGCCAGCGAAGCTTCTCCGCGGCGCCAACGCATAGGGTTCTCCAGATGGGGTCGGAGTAATAGCTGGAGGTGGGACGCGGGATGATGCGCGGCGAAAGACATTGGAGAAAATGACGAAGGGGAGAAGTGCGCATTCCAGCGAGCAGTTCGAAGGAAGAGGAGGACCTGGAGATACCGGGGAAAGGACACCGACGTTTCAGGTGGGAGATGCTACTCGTGTCTTGGGTACAAGAACCTAAGGCATTAGTCCCCCTAATTGTGCTGTAAGCAGAGCTACGGTGTTACCGACTGTATGATACCTTTTATTACTCCTTTTTTGACCGCCCGAGTTGCAGAGGCTTGCAGATACCGACACGTACGTCCGTGTATCGCAACCGCCCTAATCAACTTCACGGCAGCCTAGAGCGTACTTGTTCATCGTCATTGTGACGGAACCTTGTCGCCACTAGTACAATATCAACGGGCCCCAAGTAAAGTCAAGAGAACGCGACATCTCAGGATCGTCGGCGCCACAACTGCGAGGAAGGCCAGTCGGTGAGTCGCGAGAGCACAACGGCCACATCTGCGTACCCTGTCAATCAGCAATCACGCCAGCCCAGACGCGGATACGACAGAACGGGCCAGCGATATGTCGTCCTTTCCGGCAACGGCATAACACGGACTTCGAATCACGGTGCGATCCGCAGATGATCGACACGACCGGACCTAGGACGACGACGACACGATTCCTGGTTCCGTTACCCCCGCAATCTGTGGCCGTATCTAACATAACGTAAGTAACGCGATGAAACTGAACCGAATTATGGACGCATACCGCGTTACCCGGGACATAGCGCGTTGTTGCCCTATAAAGATAGGGCAGGTGACGCTATCGGCGGTAGGACGGGATGACCATCGAACGGAAATGGTCGAGACATGGCCTGGCCCATATAATTATCTAACCAACGGAGGCGACTGCGGTGGATCGTGGACGGAGAGTAGGATATGCGGGTGGCTTCTAGTGATTGGTTCTAACATTCTAGACGAAAAATCCCTGAGGCTGGATAATCAAATTCGGGATCGACCCCGGAAACGGGGCGGGGGTGGAGAGGAGTCCGAAGCGTCCAGAAAGTGCGAAGTCGCCGTTGTCAGCAGACTGACATGAGATGGTCGTTGAACCTTCAGCGCTCATCGTAAGGCTCGCGGATACCGTATGTAGACCGAGGGGATGCTCACGCTGTAGATCAAGGCAGGCAGTTCCACCAGGAGGGGCGGTTAATTAATGGACGCGCATGCTGCGCCAGCGCACCTATGCCCGATGCCCGCGCCGGGGCAGTATTTGTTTTGTTCGCCTATCCAGTAGCGCGCAGATACCAACGCGCTGAGTCGGGCGGCGGATGCTGCGCGGCGGTTGATAGATGTTTGGATTGGATGGAGATATCCGGAATCTCCGCGACGGTACTCCAATCTGAGCGAATGCGATGCGATGACAATTTGGGATGGGCTAGGGATGTGCGCAAACCTGATACACAAGCGTCAGGACTGTTGCAGGGCAATGGTAGACTTACTTTGAGTCTGGCCTCGAACAAAAGATAGATTCGAAAGCTACAACTATGCCTACGAAAGACGATTTAGTGGGTTCTCGAGTGGTCTGGATGGGGCGTATGCTTACCGCGATCTGCCAAGACGTCCCGCGGACACACCACTGCCATTATGGTGGCGTTTCGTCGTTTGCTACTTAATAATGTTCTGAAGACCAACGGATGGTAGTTGATCTACTTAGAGGCGGACGATCTACGTCTGCCTGAGATGGCCGCAACATGTCAGAGCGAAGATTCATGAAACGGCTTGGCAATTATTGTACACACCTACGGTCAAGGTGCGACTGTTGAGGCCTTGAGGCTTGTTTACATCTTCCTGGGGATGCAAGGGATCTCCCAGTCGTAGGCTGCGACCACCGCATCAGTGATAAATGTCATGAGGGCCGTCATATGAGCCCGTCAGTGGGAATTGGTAGCAAATAAACGCCAGAATTAAGGATGTTGAAAGACATTCATCTTTCGGACCCATTGGTGCGTTGGAATGCCAACGAGGAAAAGAGGCGGGATGAAGCACACATAGTCGGATGGTGCAGTGTTTGCGTCACGGTAAGTTGGGTATGACCAGGGGAGTGATTCCTCGCGTGAGATGAACCGAACAGTTCAGTTCCTGCAAACAGGCGCCCGGAGTGAATTGAGCCGATTGTTGAACCGATCTCAAGCTGTCACTCCGGTCAACAACATTCCTCGTCACCTCTCCATGCTCTGTTATCTGGTTTTTCCGCCAACTGCCGGCTACTTGTGAAGACGAATCAACCAGGGCCGTGCGCCTGGTCGACATCATCTCACCCACAATATCGACCGGTGTGAAGTACAAGGCTCACCATTTTAATCTTTCGATGAGGCAATCTGAACACCGCCTCCTCATCCAACACATTCACCGCTTGCGCCTCAAGGAGCGTCTGCTTGCGGCGTTGAGACGTCGGCTCGAGTCACAGGAATCTTCCATTGCGGCCCCTGGGATCCGCCTCCGCCTCTGACTAGTGACTCGTCAGTGCAAGTATGCGGTAGGCGCACACCATCAGGTCCGCCATCCAATGCTGTCCGTCGTATGTGACCCTCATGTTTCCGCTTTCATGTTTGCACTGGACGTTGACGACGTTCCCCATATGTCAGCAAACCCCGCCGCCGGGATTTCTGAGCTTTCCTGCCCGTATCGGTTCGCATCATGCAGGGGGTTTATGTAAATGCTTGATAAAACGGTGTCGCCAGGTGCTGCGGCCATGCTATTCCGAGCCCCCAGACGGACTGCAATGAGCTTAATGAGGACCATCAAGCCTTTGGCTGAGTGAGCTCACGAGGTGTGTGAAACGTGTTTTTCTTGGCCCATGCCAGTAACTTACGTGGACGGTTCCCGCTCTGGTGTCGCAGGCGTGCAGCAGCGTCCATCGGTCATCGCATTGCGGCAAGGTGACAGCGTGACGCCCATGATGTCGCCTTGTAGACAAGTCATTTCAGCTCGGATAGCCTCGGATTTTCAGGTACCTCTCGCTAGACAGAGGCGAGTATAGCCGAGTCACCCCACGTCATCGTAATTGTCGTGTGGCACAGGATATCATTATGTCCAGTGCAGCGTCTTGTCGCGCTTCCCGGTATATAAGGGGTATGTCGGATTGGCTATATGTCCTCACTATCCCTTTGCTGCCCTCGTCTCTTTGCAGGTTGCATACAGCTACCGCTCAGTCACACACAACGCAGAACATCTTGACGAACAACACAATGTTTGCTTCCTCTACATCGCCCGTTTCCTTCTCGCAGTCTGCGAACTCCTCGTCAAAGCCATCGGGGTCCTCTGCCTCACAGACGGCCATCCGGACGGGCGCTGCAACGAACGGTCCTGTTTTCTTCTAAACGACCGCCGTCCACACGTACTCCTTTCCATCCCATGCCGACAGCATGCGGGACTCGAACACGCAACCAACTATCACTATGGTTCACCTAATCCCCCCGACCCGTACGCACGATCGCCGTCTCCGCTCCACCCCGGCGCGATACCATACGGCCTGATAACACCATGCATTTTCCCTGCCGGCATCCATTCCGAATCGCTCCCCTTCCTCCCTCCCAATTCACCAATCGTCCCTGCCCTATGGTCAAAGGTCTCATTTATCAAGCAACCCTCCTCAGGCACACCGCATGCCGCACATCGCATGCCCACACGGCCCAGACCTTCCGCCTCTGGCACTATGCATTTGCTTATACCCCCATCTCCATGAACCCGCGCACCGTGACCGAGCTTTCCGCCATCGCCTACAATCTCCGTCGCGTGCGCCGTCCCTGGCAGAGGCTGTGCCCCCTTGCTTCCATTCCCCATTCCCCCTCGTCAGGCACCCCAAGCAAGCCAGCGCCTTCTCCCCAATTCTCTTCCGCATCTCTTCCTCAGGCGTCACGCTCTCGGTCCCCTTGGCCAATGGAGTGCAGCGCAGCACGCGGAAGGCCAAGCAAGCTCTTCGCCTTCGGAGCCCCATGGTGACGCTGGTCCGTATTTCTCGGATGTGCGTGACCGTAACTCGCAACTTGCACCTTGGAGGAGACCGTATAGCGACCCTCGGGTTGCACTCGCGAGAGCTTGGAGAGTTCGTGGGCGGCGATGCAAGAAGCTCCCAGCGCCGCGATGGCGTGTCGGAGTCGCCAGGAGCGGGAGAACGGGCACGTCTGCGTCTCTGCTATTGGCTATGCATTTGTATGAACTATCCTCTATCGCAACGCGGGCCGTTGCAGTTCCCGAGCGGGCCGAACCAATATCGTATATACTACATTCGTGTTTCTCCGGACCTGTAGTGTCATAGCAGTTGTATACCTCACTTCACACGGACCTGCTGTACATTCGCCATCGCATCATCCACCTCCCGCCGCTATTCCTTCTTGCCGAGTATCCCACATGCGGATATATGTTACCCGTTATATCATCTCATGCACTCTACTAATTGCATCAGCCCTGTACTGTTGAACGAAAGCGAGTGAGCTTGTCTAGACATTAACGTCACTGGCAAGCACGATCATGATCGACTGAGTCTCCTTGGAGCTGAACATCGTTCTCGCTGACGAGAAGTTTAAAGCGACAGACGTACACATGGGCACGCTTGGAGCGAGCCTGATTTGTGTGCGTTTACATCACCCCTCGCAGCTCGAATTTGATCGGGTTACAGTACACGGAGAGGTTACAACGATGTTACAGCTTCTGGTCGATCATGAAAGATATGTCGTACAACAAACCTGATACTTCTGACATTCAAATTCCTCCTAGCCGTCGAGTGCAGTAGCACCTCGGTATCCCAACAATGAACTAGCTGGTCTGGGCCCGTCCTTGCACGATGCACTCGCACCGTGGCGGCGCCCTCCAAACCGCAGGATCGCAACCATCTTACGAAAGGCTGCCAGAACCGCGGGGTAGGAACGGCGAGCGGCCGATTCGTGCCACTGGACGGCGTCCCTCGAGAAGCCATCGTCGGATGCGCCCTTGGGGTCGACAATTGAGAAGCTCGACGAGGCTTCCCACAACCCGCACTGCGGGCATGTGCAGAACCCTGATGTGTTTCAAACGTCCGTTAGCAACGCACACACGACCGGCGCGCGACCGAACAGCGAACACCTACTGGCAGTCACCGGTCAGATTGGACACGCCCCTTCACGCCGCCACGCACTCGAGCTACTGCCAAGCCGGCACACGCAGGATGCCGCGCATGTGGCAGCGCGGGAGGCGAGCTTGGACGGTGTGTACCCACCCGTTGCGGTATGGCAGCCGTCCGTGCCGCGCGTCCTGCCAGAAGGGGACGACGGTGAGACGGCAGAGGGCGTTGAACGGGGCGCCTGAGAGGAGGTCGTCGAGCCGGGCGGCCTCATCGACCGACTCTGGATCGTCATCGCTGAGGCAGTCGGCGTTGAGCTTCATCTTAAGCTCGCGGATGTGCTCGGAGCGCACGTGGGCGAGGAGGGTTATCGGCCATTGCAGCGTGGAGAAGACGATCGTGATTCTTGTGAGGGAAGTGAAGGCGGATATGGCTAGCGGTTTGGCGCAGATAGGCTTAAGGTTAGGAATCGCGAAGGACGGCTCGAGGGGGGCGAAACGCGTCCTCACCCTGGCATTGATCCACGTCTCCGGGAGTGCATAGAGTTATGTCTTGAATAGACGTCTTGACAACGTCCAAAATAGGGGTCGCAGCTGTGCACTTAGATATCTGTATAAAATTGCGGACCGTGAGCGTCATGATTGCGGGAACATTGCTAGAGGTCCCACCAATAGTTTATCGAGACTATGACAACGGCCCGGAAACGCGTTAACATCTGGCAGCTCGAGTCCACTCCGTGGCGTACACCACCCGCACTCGACGAGCCCAAGCGACTCCATCCGCGGGAACATCCAGAGAGTCGCGACGAGCTCCCTGAACTGGGGGATGAAGAAGCGGTGGAGCGCCACTTTACGCAGTGCAGCGCAGGCCGCGAAGGCCCGCACAAACGCGACGAGCGACGCGGGCGTCTCGGCGAACTGGAACGAGCCCACGAATCGCGCGGACTTGAGGTTCGCCATCTGAGTAATCGCGTCTGGGGGCACCGGGATGGCGACCTGCTGGTGGTTGTTCGACCAGCCGCAACCATGCGCGGGGGAAACCTTGACGTCGATGTGCTCGATGAGTGGCGCGAACTGCTGGGGTGAGTCCGTGATCGTGCGCGCGAAGCAGAGCAGTGTCTTGCGCGTGGGCAGCATCACTCTGCGATAGAGGTGGAAGTGCGCACGTGAGACCCAGGCAGAGGAGGTTAAGGCGCATGCGCGGAGGGTGTTATAGCGTGCCGGGGGATCGCTGTCGTCGGCTGCGAGCACGTCGACGACGAGGCAGTAGATGTCGTACGGGAGTGTAAGGGGGCCCTTGCATTCCATTTCGCACGACAGTAGGGACTTGTTTGGACCACAAATTCTGAGGTCTGGAGAAAGAGAGACGTATCCCATCCCGTGGTGGTTGTACGGAGGATACCAACTTGAACTCAGAACTGCCTCCGCGTGCAACGGTTTGTACATGTTGTGATGTCCCCAGCCATGACCCCGTCCCGATCCAAATCTCGGCTATTTGATGCACGGCATTCATCCCCCAGCTTCACTTCCCGAACGGCGTCGCGTGATACAGGTAAGACTCCGCCGATTTCTATATATTAACTTTTGCGATGTCAAGACGAGGACGAATGGACGGAAAACTGAAAGAGGTCATCAGTGAGTCTGGTGAAAGGCAGACTCGTAGTTCAAACTAGCTTGCACGGTTGATCCCCGACATGACTACTTGGGCGCCGTCACTTAGTAGTAAGTAGTCATAGCGAATTTAGGTACTTGTACCAAGTAAATTTCAAACAGTACCCGTTGGCGGAGCAACTTCATCAGTTGTGTAGCCCCGTAAAAAGATCGACTGTCATCTTTTGGTCCCGATAAGGTCAGCAACGGAGACTAGTAGCCCCGTTCGATCCGCGGTTTTCTCCGCAGACCCCAAATGGAGTTAACTGCTCTCCGAGTCTCTAGAGGCCTTAGGCTTCCGGAAGCTCGCGCGTGAATCTGAGGGACATCTCCAGGTCCTCCGACCCGGTAGTGGATGAGACCTCCGGATAGGCAAATCAATGTCGACGAACTCGCCCAAGGACATTATGAATCGCGGAAGGGCTTGCGCAGCACCGGGGAAAAACCGTAGAGTCTGCCAGGGGGCTGCCGACTGGAGGCTTTGACGATCCTCCTCTGTTTTGCGCAGGTTCAAAAAGAAACAACATGCGAGGACAGAGGTGACACTGTGTACACGTTTATTGAGCTACGCCGTCGCATCTAGAGAGGTTTAAGGGAAACTGACGGGTCTATAAAAATGGAGACAGCGCTGGTTGTGCGCAGACATTGATCCGCCCCAGCCACTGTCATGCTCACATGCATGATGTTGAGAATTACTAATGGTCTGGAGACAGAATACAGTTAGCGTTCCTTCTCAGTGGGGGCCGGGGGACTAACATGTAAATCACACCTTGAAGAAATTATTGGAAGATCAGCGGCGAATGGTCTCTGCGTAATGTTCAGCTTACACACCGCCGTAAAGCAATATCCCGGCTTCGACGACGAGTGTGATCAAGTTTGACAGAGACGAACACCAACAGGGGGGCAACATCCTGTACTTCCCAAATGCCGAGAGCTAGGCTTCCATCGAACCTTTCCTGACTAACCGATAGAATACGGTGCCCGAGCTAGACGCAATCAGATGAGACAAATGCTTTCAGCGACGTTTTGAGAGACGGCATACCTCAGACATGGTACAGTCCGATTGTACAAGCCCCCTCCTCCCCTCCTTGTCGCTCATCAAGGGGGCTCAACACCGCCATTCGATCGCTCCGTCGACTACCCCGTGGCCGAAACAGGCAATAATATCGACTGTGCTTCGAGGATGAAGAAACGAAGAAACGGGGAGGTGTAGTTGACGCTGACTTCAAAGTAGAGCTCGTATGTGGACTTGAAGTGGAGATTACGAGGTATGGAAGGCCACCGCACGGAAGGTCCGGTACAACTTCTACTTGCCCTGGAGACACCGTTGATGTGATGACGATAGCCTTGCAAAGTGGGACGCACGGTGAGTGTTCGGCACTGCGGGCAATGGGCAAAAAAATAACGCACATCGAGGCAGATCAGTGGGCGGATTTTGGGGTCAGAAAGCAAAGCCGAGCACTGCGGGATCAACGACACCCTGTTGCGACTTCCCGGGCGTGAACTCAAGGCACTGAGACGAGACAGGAAACCTCAAATGACGGAAATCGGGCTAAATCAGAAGACAATGCAACGTCAGTCGGCGGCTCCTCATTTAAAAAAAAAAGCCTTTAAAACTTACTTTGGGCTGGTCGCACGTGAGGCGAATCCTACGGGCTTTGAAGCAGAGGGGGAACCAATCCGAAAGGCGCGAAAGCCACCATTCGCGGTCCGGCTTCCAAGGAGGACTCCCGATGTGGAACACCATGCGCTCGAGTGCGAGGAAATGTGCACCGGACAGAAGCGAATCCAGTGTAGCACTCACGGAACCGATGAGTTCCTCCGCGACTGCATGCATGGGGTAGCCACACGGAATCCGCGGTCTCTATATTGAAGACCAGCACACGTAGACTCGGTAGGGCGGCATTGGCAAGCGCATAGTAAAACGATGTCATGTCCATCCGCCGAGATGGGTCGAGGATGAGGTTTACACGTAACAGGTGTAGATTCGGACACGATGGGAGAAGAGCATTGGAAAAGATGAGTTTTGAAGCTACGTCATACAGTTTCGGGTCAGACGACGGAACAGTGGGAGACATAATGAAATTATCCATACTAGATGCAGCCGTGAATTCACAGACATCGATTGCAAGGTCTGTTAGGCTGAGGCGCGTCGCACTTAGTAGACTGACTACGGTACGTCCACGCGGATTTCGGATGCTTCCCTAAGTCAAAGTGCTCTTCAAAAACTATGAGCAAGGATGACCGATATCGCACTACTTACCGGGTAGTTGGCACCTTCTAAACCGAGCCGAGACACTCCCAACGTGCCGAACCAAGGGCCATTTTGGACGAGCCATCGCACATGCTTACATTCCAATGTCTCGAGGTGGGTGAGGGATGCGACCATCCGTATAAAAGCGGCACCGTAAATAAAGGTAACATGGCAGAGGGCCAGCGTGGTGATTGTCCGGAACTGCGCAAGAGAGGGAAAAAATGACGAATGGCGCGACAATGATAGTGTGTTCTTGCTAATGGTAGAAATTCGAAGGGTCTGCAGGGCTGGCACCTTTCCACACAGGAGGACGGGGAGGATCTCGAGGGCTTCGCTGGTCCAGGTGCCGACTTCTACTGTGTGGTCACTGATTGAGATTTTGACTTCTTGAATGAGGGATCGTAGATGGGTGGCCTCGTCCAGAAGCTGCGCAAACCTATGGATGCCTTCCGAGCCGGTGGAAGGAAGAGAGATGCACCGAAAGAGATTCAGGCGGCTGCGGGGTACCCAAGCCCAGCAGGTAAGTGAACAGTTGTGCAAGGTCTTGTGAGGTTTTCTCCATTCCCCGATGGAGTCGATGATACGCTCGTATATTTCTGTTGGGAAGATCGAGGTCATTAGTTCACAGAGTTGATCTCATGAGGACGAAAGGATGGCGGGAAAGAAGGACCCTGAGGCTGCTGAGGCGCCCGTGGCCACCGCCAAAACGGAGCGGTGCATGGGGTCCTGCCGTCTCACAAGTGATTTTGGGCGTTATCTCAGTTCCGAGTCCCAGTCCTGGCCAGCGGCGAGAAGAATCAGTCTCCCCTAAGCAGACAATAAATCCGGTCTACGAAGGGGGAGGGAAGGCCGTATATAAAGAAAATTTCCACGCGCATGAGGCTGCGTTCCGTCCGTATGACGAAACGACAAAGTCGGGAAGACCGGACCTCCGGCATGGTATACGTACAGCCCGATTTTATAAGGACCCCATTCCCTTCCTGTCAGTGTCACCCATCGGAGAGACAACGTCGATCCTCTATCGTTCCACGAAAGCTTCGGTACTCCTTGCGGATGCCCCAGGGAGGTTGTCGAGACGGGGACGACACGTCCCTACAGTCTGTTGCATAGTGAGCGTTCGACTTTGTGCAACAGACAAGTCGACGCACAAAATCCAGGTTGATTGGGTGACCGCTTGTGTTAAAATGCGAATCCGAGCATTGCAGGTTCGATGGCATCCTGTCGCGCCAGCCCGGGGGTGAATTCGAGGTAATGAGAGCTGGCGGGATAGCTCAAACGACGGAAATCGGTCTCAATGGGAAGAGAACACAATATCAGTCACCTATAGCTCATCAGAAAAATGTATTTTAAGCTTACCTTGTGCTGAGCGCAGGTGAGGCGGACTTTGGCTTCTTTACAGCAGAGAGGGAACCAATACGGAAGGCGAGAAAGCCACCACCATTCACGGTTGGGCTTCCATGGAGGTCCTCCGATGTAGAACACAATGCGCTGGAGGGCGGGGAAACGGGCACTGGAAAGGAGATCATCAAGTATGACTCCGATTAAGTCGAGAAATTCCTCAACGGTTGCCTGTAATTCGTGAGATTCTCGGCGGGAGTCGGTCGTTTCCATGTTCAAGACGACGACGCGTAGGCTGGGTATGGCGCCGTCGGCAAGCGCACAACACGTCGAGATCACATTCGTCCGCTGAGCTGGATCGGCGACGAAGTTTATGCGCAGCAGACGTAGATCCGGGCACGACGAGAGAAGGGCGTCGGAATAAAGTCCCCTTGCAACTATATCATGTGCGTTTTCGGTCAGATTGCAACGACATAGTAGAACAATGGGAGCGTCCGTACTAGAGGCACTGGAGAATTCGCAAGCATCAATCGCAAGAGCTGTAGGTGGAGGCGTGTGGCACTGAGCAGACTGATTACGGTTCGTGCACGTGTACTCTGCGAGGTTTCCTAGAGCAAACTGGTCCTTAGTCCCCGTCTATTGAGCAAGCCACTCCACGTATCCGCATTGCAGGGTTTTGAGGCGGGGTAGTGACGCAACGGTGCGCACGAAGTCAGCACTCCGGGCGAAGGTGACATGGTAGAGAACGAGCGTAGTGACTGTCCGAAATTGGGCCAGAGAGGGAAAGAACGACGGGTGAAGCGACAAAGGTAGCGAATGCCTGTTCATTGCGGAAAGGCAAAGGGTTCGCAGGGTGGGCAGCTTCCCATAGAGGAGGACGGGGAGGATCTCGAGGGCTTCTCTGGTCTGAGGACTCGCTCCGACCGGGTGATCGCCCATCGAGATTTTGACTTCTTGGACGAGGGATCACAGATGGGTTGCATCGTCTAAGAGCCGCGCAAACCTATGGATGCCTTCGGAGCCAGTCGAGGCGAAAGAGATGCATCGGAAGAGATTCAGGCGGCTGCGAGGCACCCAGGCCCAGCAGGTGAGCGAGCAGTTCCGGAGAGTTCTATGGGGTCTTCTCCATTCCCCGATGAAGTCGATAATACGCTCGTATATTTCTGTTGGAAAAACGGAGGCCATGAGTGCACAGATCCGACCTGAAAAGGACACAGATGGCAGGAGCGAAGGAGTTGGATGATCTAGACAGCGGCGAAAGCCCATACTTAGAGGTGCTTGGGGTCCTGGCGCGTCCTCGTGCCACCGCGAACCGAAGCTCTGGGCGCTAGCTCACTCTGCGCCTGCCACCATTTCCTTGTCCTGCTCTTGCGAGGTGCGTTTGCCTCTCTTCTGGCCCTGCAGGCCACGCCTGGTACTGAAATCAACAAGTTTATAGATGAGTGCACAAGTGGCGACGCGAATATCGCGCGC
Organism: Ganoderma multipileum BCRC 37180; assembly: GCA_000338015.2. NCBI lineage: Eukaryota > Fungi > Basidiomycota > Agaricomycetes > Polyporales > Polyporaceae > Ganoderma > Ganoderma multipileum. Next base: position 24,567 of record BACB01003215.1, read on the forward strand.
AGCGGCGACGGCTGGGCGCAGCGTGCGTCGAACACGGCCAGCACCTCAACGCACACCGCTCAAGCGCGACGAGAAAGGCCTCCCCATTCCCCATGTCAACGTCATCGTCCGCGACACTCATAGAAATCGCCTTGCGGACCACTACTACAGCACCCTCCAAGACGACCTCATGTACATGACCTACGTGCACGAGCCCACCCCTCGCAAACCGACGCGTCCCGTCCGCCTGGCGTACGACCCGGACGACCCGTACACGAAGCACAGGTACAACCCTCCCCTCGGTGGCAACCGTTGGTCCAAGCAGCTTCCCCCTCCCTCTTCCCCGGACAACGTCATCCAGCTCGAGCGCATCCAGATTCACACACAAATCAAGTCCGCGGTGAGCAGTCGCACCAATCTCCTCGGGCCCATCATGGCATTGCGCGCGATTTCTGGGGCGACGGAAAGCGGTGGGGGACAGCACACGGCGGAGGGCGTGCAGTTGGTCAAGGGACGCAAGAACTTGCAGGGCTGGGTGCGTCCTGGGCTGCCTGTCGGCGTGAAGGTCGACCTCCGCGGCCCGCAGATGTGGGACTTCCTGAGCGTACTCGTTGAGTTCGTGCTCCCCCGCCTGCGCGACTTTCAGGGCATTCCGCTCGAGGGCCCCGCGTCCCGCTTGGACAAGCCGAACGCGGCCTCCGGGGTCGTCTCGTTCGGCCTGCCGCCCACCGCGCTCGGGTTGTTCCCCCAGATCGAGGTCAATTTCGACGCGTATCCCGCGACGTTCGGTATGCATATCCACTTCGTTACGAACGCGCAGGGGGTCGGGGCACAAAATCGCGCACGGGCGCTGCTGTCGGGCTTCCAGATTCCGTTCGCGAGGTCATAGGGTGAGTCCAGTCAAACATACACAAGCTGTTCCTGTACTGACACAATTGGTAGCCTGTCCACTAGATGTCGTATTATACTCTGCTAATCGAAACGAGCATACTTATCTGGGCATTATTCTCGTTTAATCCCACCACTACTTGCGCAAACGCCTGGACACTCCTCGTAATGAACTCGAGCCGAGGATAGCTTTCCATACCGAATCTCCTCGGGAACGCCTCTCGAATAATCAATCGTGAGTTTACCCTTGAGACTCAGAGATTCAAGCATTCTGGGCTGGTTCCCACTCAAAGCTGTCTTAACGTCCGACTGGACTCGCTGCACGGGGATGGATGCTCATGGAATATTAACACCTTCACTGATCTCCGCTGTTCGGTGCTGCTACGGATGACTCCGAGGTACACCCAGTATGGAGCTACCATCGTCAGTCAACGGGGGCTGTATAGGCATGTAACCAGCGATTGCAATTGACTACCTTCATAACGTGCTTCCAGAAGATGTACAGTATGTCCGAGTCCGGCTGTAACGTTTCAAGAAAATTCCTGATACGGTCGGCATGGATAGAAGAAAGGCCAAGTGACTCCTGGTTAGGAAAGCGGTCCATGACATCACTTGGACTGAGGTTCGCGTGTACAATACAGCAGCATCCTCACAGCTCCCAACACAACGACGCCCAACACCCCGCCGCCCACGCCCCACACCCAGGTGGGCACGCCAGGTTGAGAGACGGGCGGGGCGGGTAGACTCGGGAGGGGTTCGGTATCCTGGGTTGGCAATGGATCGGGAGGGAAGGGGTCCGAAAACGTAGCTGATGGGTCAGCAGCTGGCTGGGATAAGTTTGTCGTGACTCCAGCGGTCGTAGCTGGGGGAATGTCGGTCGGAGGGGACGGGTCCACCGCAGTGGTCTCTCTGGCAATGAGTCGCATTACTACGGGGGACGGAGGTTGGCGTAGGGATGGACCCCGTGTTATAATCGGGCAGGGACTACCTGTACGAGCACCAGTTTTGAGCGGCGGGAAAGGCAAAACATGGCATTCATAGACCTCAGACGCACCACCTCTAATGTTAAAGTCTTCTGCAAATGGTGATCCTCTAGTTCCAACACTAAGCGACCTTGTGGTATGCCCTAGCGCAGCGGCGATGGTGTTACCGAAGCCGCTTGACTTTGGAGGCACAGGTCGTAGAACCGCCGCCGCCGAAACATCTGCCGTCGCCATTGGGCGTATTCAGGAATCTAGACCGTACGTAAAGCCGAATGAGACTTACGGGGGATGCTTGAAGATAGGAGAAGGAAGAAGAGAGTGGTGAGCTCGCAGAGCACCACGCTAAGCAAGGAGCGAAGGAGCATGACGCTGCCTGTTCAGCGAGCCGCCAGCGAACTCGAGGGCACAAAGACAAATAGGGCGGTTGAATAATTGACCAAGTTGAAGGTCTTATATGCGCATGACGGCCATGCCGTATATCCCGGAAGCCTATAGCGACGACCATAGGATGCAGTACAGGACAGGCTTCCACGTCTCCAGATCTGAGAAAATGAATGACCAGTATTGTAGAAAGCAGGTAGACTAAGCCATACTGGATCCTTCAGATGATTGTTATTCGACAAGAATTATCTTTGGAATTACGACCATTGCATCCATGGGCAGATCGCAGCTCGAACTGGCGACGACGAGCGCATCGTTGCCGTCCAGTATGTGTGCCCTTGGTACATATCTCGCAAGCCATTCCTGCGTGGAAGTACTGTGAAGCCACGATATGCTCTCAGCGAATTTTCGGAGCAACCAGTGAAAATGACCAACCTTACCCGTGTCCGAGTCGCTGTCGCGCCTGTATCCAAGTTCAAGGTCTCAGACCTAAGCGGTCGAACGCGTCGATCCCGGTCATAATACAGAGAAAGCCCCTATGGACCATTGTGAGAGATGTAGCCACGGGTGATCAGACCCAGGACCAATGAGTTCCGGAACAAGAGGTAAGGCGTGGACGGTGGAGTTGACAAGCCTGGCGGCATGCAAGTTAGCAACGGCGAGGCTTGTGGCGCTCACGCGCGCGCTTCCCTATAAGCGCCATTGATCCCACGCTTGCGGCCGACTTCAAGGCTCAAGCAGTTGGTGTGGAGTCTGGACATGTTTCCTGCTGCGCTGCTCTCAAGTCATCGATACATCTCCCTCCAGCAATGCACAGCGATCTTGCATGCACGCCAGTGGCCCATAGCTAACCATTTGTCTCGCCATCGCTTTATCGAGTTTTCTAACTTGTCATCCTGACCTTCGCCAATCATTGCTCGAACTGTCCCCGTCTTCTCGGTACCCTGATCGCTCGCCATCCAGAATCGCCATGGCCCATTTCCATGACCTCACCATATCAGAACTGGTGAAAACCCTCGCGGACAAAACGCTCAAAGCTTCCAATGAGGCAGAATATGAGAAACTAAGGCATGCTTACGCCTGAATTTCAAGAAGTTATGCACCTAGCGCGGCTGACATGAACATCTTCGCTCACAGTACCGACGATGTGAGATTTACCTTTCAGCAGAACCGTGTTGTATATCTCACCTTTATGTATTTAGATTGATTCGGCGTGCATACTTCTTCCCGACATCCTCGTTGCTTTGCGACGGGCAGCCAACTCGCGGGCGCCAGTGAATTCGTTGCCCCCAGAGATCCTACTCAGGATATTTTCCTTTATCCCCCAAGCCACGCATTTTACCGCGTTTGACACCGTTCGGAGTGTCTGTGGACCTTTCAAGGCCCGGAAGGTCTGGGAACTGCGTCCCGTCACCCAAGTTTGCTATAAGTGGCGATCCTTATCCCTCCGCGTATCGTCCCTGTGGTCGACCTGTTTCCGCAAGCCACACTCGGTTTCAAGGTCTGGAGCCATACCAGAGGATTCCTGTTACCTCTCTCGTTGCATATCTGGGCCCATACAAATGTTCGTCGAAGAAGATGGGATCCTCCTTTCCAAATGGGAGCGCCTTTCTACACCCGTCGACGCGCCGCAAGACTACGAGGATCGTGTGGAGGAGCTTCACGTGCTCACTGTGGATGGATGGAGGTACGGCTTCATGCCACCCTCCCTATCATCTCCTCGCATGGGAGCCCTGCAACGCCTGGTGGTTCGCAGTTTGCACTCCAGAATCATGGAGACGTCTAGCTGGCAATGGCACGGCCTTCAGCCGGTGTTCATGGGGCAGACATTACAGCTCCGCTCTCTCGCGATCATCGATTCGCCCTTTCTGCCATCCAACCTCTCTCCGGTCCTCACCCACCTCGTCCTATTTTACGACATGAAGCGCGAGATGCACAGCACGTGGTCTCTCCACGATCTCCTACACTTCCTATCCGCCACGCCTACCCTCGAGGGTGTCGTGATCTGTGGCATCCCGATCGGGATCGGTAAGATGCAACGGCAGGCCATGCCCGCCGCCCGCCTCAACAATCTCCGCAAGCTATCCATCCGCACTTTAAACTACCTGAACTCACGGACGCTAGGGACCCCCTTCCCCCTCCTCTTGCACCTAGTCATACCCCAGAGCTGCTATCTTCGCCTGGACGGGACGATCGCGATCTCGGCGCTCGCAGCGCACTTCAGGGATCGCCAGTGGGACGTTCCTGCATCCAATGTGCATTGCGTATGGGGTGCTTCCCCGTACATTATGTCCTCTCTCCAGGCCACATTCCCGGGCTCTGGCGGCGGCATCCGCGTGGATTTCCAGACTCTCCACGACACCGACACCTACGTGCACACGGAGCTCATGCCTGCCATCCACGCGCTCCTAGAGACACCCCCATTCGCCGCGGCCGAGGCACTCTGGGTATCGGGCTCGGGCATCGACGAGGCCTGCGATATGCGACTGGCCGAGTCGCTCGGCGTGCTCGTCAATGTCAAGTCTCTATACGTCGTTAACGATCACCTGCACGATGACGAGCCTAGCCCCTTCGTAGAGTTTTTAGGAATGCCTATGCCGGCCGCGCCGAGTCTACCACAAGTCCCGTTTCCCAAACTCGAAAAACTCCTTGTCAACGTCTACGACCCACACGGCATTGAGAAACTGGCGGAGATGCTGCATCGCCGTGCGGACCGGGGCTGCAAACTCAGCCATCTTCTAGTGGGATGCGCCGAGGGCGGGGATGACGACGAGGGTGCCACCTCTGTGGTCGGAGAACCAGAAGTTGAACTCTGCTCAACTCTTCGCGGGGCGGCGGAGAAGGTGACAGTTCTCAACGAGAACGACTACAGGAAGGACTATGCCTTGCAGACGGTCCTTCCTCCGCTCTGCACGCTCCCCGGAGGGGGACTCATTTGGCCACCATGGACCGAAAACGAGACGACCTTCTCTCTTATGCATCTAACCTAGTCGCTAGTTGAAACGGTGCCGTCCGCGTCGTCACCTGTGGGCACGCCTTCCACGCTCCGTCTGTCCGCGAATGCCGGCGTGAGCGAGGCAGGGTTTCCGCGAAGCACAGTCTGGCAGTGGGTGGGAGGGGATCCGCGTTCACGCTTATAGATACGCTGTGAGAGCGCTGGTCGACATCTGCCCCCGGCACGGTTGGTGGTAATACATGTGGAAGGACTTCTACTACTTCTCCGCGTGCGTCATGCAGTGTTTGCATCCTCCGGGGGCGAGCCGCGAGCCTCGAGCGTGTGCGTCCGCTCAGAGGTTCTTGATGAGGAACTCGACGGTCGCCTTAAACGCGCCTTCCTTCCCCGCCTTGACCTTCGGGTCGCTCTGGAGCAGGCCATCAGTCAGATAACGTGAGTAATACCACAACATCGCGCCGACGAGTGAAGGGGGTATGGGAATCGGATGGGAACGGGAGGAGGAGGGAAAGGACGCACAAGATCACCACGGACCGCGAAGCCGTGGGTGCAGCCCTCCCAGTACGTGCGCAGGTACCCAGGCGCGAACTTGCCGCCGCCCAGGATGTCATCCGCCTGCGTCTGGGCCTCGGGCGGGAACTGTTGGTCGATCGTACATGAGTTAATCAGCAGGGGCGCCTTCGATTCTGCGGCGTATTTCTGGGAAGCCCCGACATTCGCGTGGGTGTGTCAGCCAACAGGGGCACTCTTACAGGAGAGGCAAAAAGGGGAAAGGGCGCACCTGGAGATCCTCCGGGATTTTGAGGAGGGATGGGTGCGAGACAGCGACGACTTGGACCTCGCCCGTGAATGCGAGGTCGAAGCCGGGGCGCGCGCCGTAGCAGAAGCCGACCGCGGCAAACTTGGAGATACCCTCCGCCTTGAGCGCGGCGATCAGTGCGCGTATGGTGGGCAACGTGCCCGTAGCGGGGTGCTTGCCGAGCCAGCCCATGAAGTCAAAGTTGCTGTCCGGGTTGAGTGCGTCCTGCGGGAGCGCGTCGTTGTCGAAGTAGTCTGGGGCGTAGACCTTGAAGCCGTTGCGCGCATAGTCATCGGCCAGAAGCTAATCGGAGAGGTAAATCTCAGCATCGAGTGAAAGTATGATCGGGGAACGTAATCGAACGACGAAAATCCGCCGGCTGACCTTGTTGTTGGACAAAGGCAGGCCAAAGACGTCAGTCAGGAACAGGATAGCCTTATCCTTGGGGTAGTCGATCGTCGGGGTCGCGACGTAGACCTGGACGCCGCCGATGGTTTGGATCTGACCTGTGGACGGAGTTCACACCTGAGAACGAGGAAACGTGTTCGGGACGCAGCATACCTTCGGGCTCGCCCTCATGGCGAACGCCTGGTTTTTGTCACGTCAAACAGGGCACACGATAGGGCGATTTCGACAAAACGCTCACCGGAGATGCACTGTGCGCAGAGAGACATGGCGGGGGCGATGCGATAGGGTTGGTGGGCTGACAAAGTAGCAGTCTTTTGCGACGGTATGGCGTTTTATAGCAGCAGTGCCGGCGGCACGCGTGGGTGTCAGATGGGGCTGGTGAGAACGTTGACCAAGAAGGTTCTCTTCTTTCTGGGCATTTCTCTCATTGCAGCCCGTCGAGCACATCGCCGAGCCCTCCACACCAGTTCTTGAGAATGACATCCCTGGCTTTTTGGGCTCTCAGGCATATGTGACTCTGGGATGGCACAGACAATAGCAAGCCTCCTAAGTCCACTCGTATGAATGCCCAGACGGTCGCTGTCGGTGATGCGGCGACTCGGCGTCGATGCTGACCGTGATAAGCATCGATGGTTGGAGCAGAGGTGCCTGCCACGTGCCACCGTCCTGCATAAGCATCGGATCGACCGTGTTCAGTATGACTGAGGCACTATTTGTCAGATGTACGCACCGTCGTGAACGGAGAATGCCTGTGGAGGAGGTTAGGATGAGCCATGAAGGTTCCTGCACCCGGTCATGGAACGTCGGAATGAGCGCAATAGACGCACATCTTCACGGCGCGACGTGTGCGTGAGTCGCCATCGGTCATCCGGACGACGGGCCGTCTTCCGAGAGGGATGAGGCACGGGCGCCAAGAGCGTCGGCTGGTGCACTTGATCTTAACCAACACACTGACACTGCCTCTTTCAGTCCTTACCCGGATTCCGCTGTATTCAATGGGCACGCCTATCAGGCCTCTCATGCTGGCAGGATTTCGGACCGACAGCACATTCGAAGACATACCGATAATGTAATAATTTCACAAGTTGTGTTCAAGTTCTTTCGGCTCATTCACGTCATCATCCCATAATCATTGATCAACACAACTGACATGACTACGGTTTCGTTTTGTGGTTTAGAAACCTCGAAAACGCCAAGAGCGAGAATCCTACGGTTAGAAAAGCGCTCGCTGAACATATACGCGACGCTTGCATCAATGTGGGCTTCTTCTACGGTACGTTAGACTTTGACTGTTTCTATTTTCCTCTACAGGAAGTCCTGAGATATCCTGCGTCCACTTCGCGGTAGTCAAGAACCACGGAATTTCAGAGGCAGTAATAGCTGGAGCAGTAGAAGCGGCGAGGCAATTCTTTGCTCTGCCATTGTCTACGAAGATGGAATTAGACATTCACAAGAGTCCGAACTTCAAAGGGTACACAGCCCTCTTGGGAGAAAACACCAACCCAGAGAATCGAGGCGATCTTCACGAAGGCTTCGATCTTGGCTGGGAAGACCCCACAGGGGCCTCCCGTGCCGACGATGGGGCGATGACTGGCCAGAATGTCTGGCCACCGGACATGCCGGGTTTCAAGTCGGCGGTCCTCGAATACTAGTGAGCGCAAGTCGCTTGGCTGCATGGACTTACGGGTCTATCCGAGACTCACTTCCGTACAGCCGCTCTGCCATTCAGTTGGGTCAGTCGCTCTTCTCCCTCTTCGCGCTTGCTCTCGATCTACCAGAGACGTTCTTTCACGACAAGGTCGGCAATCAGTCTTCTCGTTCCAAGTGCTCCTGAGATATCGCTGACGTTAAGGACACATAGACGATGAAGCCGGCGGCTGTCATGCGGCTGTTGTACTATCCTCCCCAAACTGGTCCTGTGGACAACAGACTTCAAGGCATCGGCGCGCACACTGAGTAAGCAAGCTGCGCTGGCTTCATATGCCATCCCGGCTGAAGGCCGTAACCGTCGCAGCTATGAGGTAACCATTCAATTGAGTCAGGGACCACTGCCAAACGCCGCTCAGGGATGGTCCTAGTGCTTCACGATCTTGTGGCAACAAGATGATATCCAGGCGCTTCAAGTATTAAACGCAAATGGGAAATGGGTGAATGCTATCCCGATTCCCGGAACCCTGGTCATAAAGTAGGTACCGCCGCCGATGCCCGAGGAGATTGATCGCCTAAGCATACTGGGAATAGCCTGGGGGATCAGTTCGCGAGGTGGACTAGTAAGGCCACTAAAGTAAGCTGGGAACGCGCCTATGAGCTGACCATGCTGTAGACGACATCTTCAAGTCCACTGTCCACCGGGCAATCAACCGTTCTAATGTGGAGAGGTACTCAATTCCGCTATTTTTCGGAACTGACTATGATGTGAAACTCGAGGTACATTCCAACGCCACCTTCTCACCATCCCTCTGCTCACGCTGACCAAACGTTGGGAAGGCCTTGCCAAGCTGCGTTTCAGACGACTACCCTGCCCAATATGAAGTCATTACCGCGGGGGAATACGTCAAATCGCGGCTGGAGGCAACGTACACGCATTCCAAGACAGACCACTGATATATACAGGGCGAGAAGTACATGATACAATTAGTCAAGTATAGAGTGATAGCGATACATGTATGTTCCGTGACGATAACGGTGCGAGTGTCCCCAATATAGTATACTACCTAAATATACCTGTGCGCGCTCGGGATACACCTCAGCTGACATGCTGAGATTAGTAGCTGGACGGATAGAGGAGGAGGCGACCCCCGTCAATCAACTGGACTGTGCCGTTGAGATATGCCCCAGCCTGCAACCACGGACCGTCAGTTTGGAGGAGCAACCACCATCCCAAAAGGGGTACGAACCCGGCTACTCAAGAATAGAACGAGACCCCCCATGTCGTCGATGGTGCCAGCGCGGTGGAGCGGCACGCTCGCCCTGACATATTCCTCGGAGATGATGCCGTCGACCATTTCTAAGGGGGAAGGCGTAGCGTGAGCGATCTAGGGCCGCGCCAGCGGTCGCGGGGGGGCGCACGCACCAGAAGGGAAGATGCCTGGGGCGATGACGTTGCTGCGGATCTGCCAGTCCTTAAGGAAGTGTGCGAGCATCTTGCCCAGGTGCGTCGCGGCGGACTTGCTGAGCGTGTACGACACGCTGAAGACCTTGTCGTCCTTGCGGAACGCGCCGCCGCTCGCGACGGTCAGGATCTGGGACGAGACGCCGGGCGTGTTGCCGCGCTTGTTGCCCGCGTCGAGGAGGTCGAGGAAGCAGACGGCGTTGTACCACACCGCGGACACGTTCACGTCGAACGCGTCCGAGAAGTCCTGTGGCGTGCCCGCGTTCCAGAGCATCTCCTGGTACTTTTTTATGTCCACCTCGCCCGGGCCGGGCAGCTTCGGCAGGAAGTTCTTTGCCAGGCCGGCGTTGTTCACGAGCAGGTTAATGTACCCGTGACGCTCGCGGATGGTTTCTGCCACAGCCTGCATGGACTCGCGGTCGGTTACGTCGCCCTGGAGGGGGATGAGGTTACCCCGGCGCTGTGGGTAGAGTTCGCGTCAGTGAGCTGCCACATATGGCATGGGAGCGCGTTCGCGAGCAGGATTAGCGCACGTTGTGTTCGCTTGCGGCGGCCTCAAGGACGTCGAGCCGCCGCGAGACGATGTACACGATCGCCCCGTTGTGCTCAAGAGCTTTCGCAATCATGAGCCCGATTCCTGTGCAAGATCGTCGATTAGCGTTTGTACGCCGGTTGCTGACAGCGCGATCGTTGCCGCCGGGTGGTTGCGATGCACGACGCACGCACCTGTCCCGCCGCCGGTCACGACAGCGACGAGGCCCTCGACGCTGAACAGATTTTGAAGGTCGGACAGAACATTGCCGCTCCGGAACATGGTCGAGGTGGGGTTGGCAAGTGCTGTGGTCGCGATCGGCATGGCGGGCACGCGGCGGGGTCCGGGTGGAGGAGGGGGGTGGGGGAGCCTAGAGGGACGTCGACGCGAGGTTCGCCTCTGGGCTGGTCGTTGAAACTGGGGATCTATGTAGGAACTCGCTTACGGCGGAGGGCAGCACTAAAATGCGATAGATCCAGATGTGCGGCGTGCGTGGCAGCCGCATTAGGCTTGGAACCGGGGTGACGCGGAGAATGGCGGAAGGGCGCAACTCACAGGACAGCCAGCTGGGCTTGATCGGACTCGCGCCGGAGGTGGAACTCGTCTGAAACCAAGCCAAAACAGTGCCGAGGTAGGGGCTGGCGCTCGCGTCCGCGCAAACGGTGCTGACCTCATGGCGCGCTGGACGCAAACCCTGTCCCAGAGCGGAGGGCATGATGGTGGAACAGAAGCCGAGGAGCGACGGAGAAGACGCGCGGAAAAGGCAGCGCGCTCGGCTGCAGCGTGCGACTTACCAGAGGCGACGTTGGCAGGCACATGGGTCTCACGGCTTGCTATCAGACGTGCGGTGTGGTGGGAGACTGTGGGGAGAAAAAAGGTGCTCGCGACGCCGCAAGCGGATGGACAGTACTAAGCCTGCAGCTGCGCTGCTGCACTACTTGCCTTTGCATGCCAACGCAATGTCCCTGTTAGACCATTTCCCGGCGCTGACGCCACGATGGCTGGTCGCGTGGAAGGAAGGGCGTACCGGGCTATCGGAGGAAAGGAAGACTGTACTGCTTCCCATTCAGTGATCATACATTGTGGATTCTGGCATACGCCACAGACGCAAGAGAAGCGGAATCGGACACAGTGCGATACGTACACGATGGACAATGTGAACGGAGCGGCTCTGAAGGAATACGTGGGTGGAGAATGCTCGCGACCAGTCTAGCTAGCGGTATAAAATGCCTGGACTCTCGGTTAAAGGTACCGTGGTGCTTGCCGCCCGCCATCAGGCGCTCTGGGATCAAGATGAATGACGCACGAAGCACCGCGAAGGAAGGTGAAAATGAAGAATCCGCACAGGCTACGTCACGGAATTAGACTTCAAAGAGCCCAGATGATGGCGAGCAGGCTTCCTGCGGCGAGCGCGATAGCCCCGACCCCAGGCAGGCACGACAGCTCCGCGGATCGACGTGTGCTCGAGGGCTGGAGCACGGTAAGCTCGCCGGGTTGGCCGTATACCCTCAAGGAGGAAACCTCGAAATAAGCGGTGTCGTAGTGTGACGGATCTCCGAGGACCCAGTCGTTGTAGCAGACACCTGTGCATGTCTGGTAGAACACGCTGGCGGCCCCGGCGTAGTCTGCGGGAAGAAGCACGATATGTTGTGATGTCAGTTACCTGCGCTCGCTTCGAATCCGAACGGTATCGTGTGTCCGTAGGCACACGGACACGCGCGCCGACGGCAAATGAGAGCACGCACCGCCGCATAACGTAATGTCAAAGACGATCTCCTGCGGCTGGAAAAACTCGTTGACTTCACAGTCGTCCGCCGGCCAGTTGGCGACCGGAATCCCGAGAGTCGAGGTGTCGATGGTGCTCACGTTTCCCTGCAACGAGTTGGGCAGGGTCGTACGCTGCGTTCTCAAGGGTGAATGAGCCTAATTCGCGTGGGCAAATGTGCCAGCACATACGTTGAAGAACCAGATTCTGGGTTCGCGGGACCAAGAACTTTAGTTAGTGAGCACCAGCCCGATTCGCGAAGCGACTTACGAAATCCCGTCGATGGCGAACTCGGTTACATACACGCCGCCGCCAGCATTCGCAAACGCTGGCATCCGAAGCGTTAATTGTCATAGTAAGTCATATTCCATGGAATGCGCACCCTGGCCGTACGAGGCTGGATTTGGGTTTGTGATGATGCACCCTTGGTTGTTGTTGGCCTGCGTCGAACAGTCCGTGGAATTGATGAGGGTGCTAGACTGCACGGCGTTCGAGGAGTGCGCGCATCCCTGGTACCGTTATCAGTCTTCTTTCGGTTCTGGACAAAGCGTAGACCGGGCTGGGAGGTGGTTAACGGGCGTACCGGGTTCGTGTGCAGTCCCATGTGACCCATCGGGTCCTGGTTCACCGCTTCGAATGTATCTATCTGCGGAGGGTCATCGCGAGTTCCTAAATGACGACGGAGGTTCGGCAGAGCTTACCTCGCCCCCGACTGGCCATGTCGGTGCGGAAGACCAGAAGGCACTCCACACTGAACACTAATATTTGGGGTCGTTCGCCGTTATCATTTACTCCCCCCACATGCCAACAATGTGGAACCGAACGAACCCCGTATGGTACGTGGAGAAGGTCTGCCACCCAGACCGAGCCCACTGTGAACTGGTCCTTGGTGGACAACCGCAACGAATTGCGCTTTTGACCGAACTTTAATTGGGTGGTATTGTCGACCCTCATGATCGCGTTGCCTGCGTCATTGATGTACGCTAGTTTGTTGTGGAATGCGTCGGTATTGCCTAAAAAGCTGGATAGCAGGGCGACATGTCAACCTAGAGTATATTCGTGCATCGTGCAGTGGAGCGTTTCGAGCGTACTTGACATCGCCGTGCGTCAGGTTGTCAACTATACAGGGCTCGCTCGTCAATAGTGCACCCGATAGTCGCATTGCTGTTCAATAACCTCATACTCACTGTTGTTGTAGAAGCTCCATTCATCGAAGAACGATTCCCCAGCGTACGCCTTCACAAGATCATATTGCGCAGCAGCCCGGACCGCGACAGGGAAAAGGAATGACGCGTACACAGCCCAGGACCGGGAAAACATGGCGGGGAATGCAAGGGGTTATCCACCACTCAAGCAGATTCACAAGCGTTATAAGGCGGGCTTCACGGTGGTTCTTGCCGGGTTCGCAAAGGTACCGGATGCAGCGCCATGCACGGAAGCTTGCAGAAGAGATGATGGGACCTGATCGTGCTGGCATATAACAGGCTTGTCAGTCTCCGAATAGCACCGAGGATGGCTTGATAGTACCTGCGGAGACGAGGGGGGCTGAAGCTCGCGGCTGCAGGAGGGGGGACAGCAAAGCAGAGGGGGCCGGCTCTGCATCAATGAGTGCACTGCCCAACGATGCCCGTGCTCCGAAGACCTGTCATTACTGGCATCTGAATACATCTGTCGCAGATGATGCGGCTCCCGGCGAACACACAGCGGCAGCGGATCGACCAGGCTGTCGCCGAAGGGCGCTCTACAGGCGTTCAGTAAAGAATTGCCCCGTTTGGATCGCGGAGGGGTGGAAGATTGGCCATAAATTTTCACGACGCGCTTCGGCGCACGACGAGGACCCATCAGCACCATCTGTCGCACAAACGCATTAAAGCCACCACGGACCACAGATAGTGGCTGGCGCTCATGGCCTCGATGCTAGTGATTCTTTGTTCCCACAAGCCCCACCGAGAACCGCCGGAATGAGCGTGTCGTTCCTGACCATTCGCGCGTCCCCGACTCAGGTCCAGGAGAAGATGTTCAGGGGGAACAATGCAGAAAGTAAGAATATGTCCCCCGCACGGCGCAAACAGACCCCGGGCTGCGGAAGTCAAGAGCAATTGAGATGTCGTATTCAACTCATGCCAATCGCTGGCAGCTCGTAGAGCTGGGTAAGCGAATTGGCGTCATCGAGGAACGGGATACGAAGAGCCTCGACAGCGTGGGGTGCCGGCGGCAGAGTCGTGCGTGTGGCAAGTGTGGTCTTGCATAGGCAAATGACAAGTCACTCACCGCGAAGATATTGATATGCATGTGCACAGGGAGCGATCGAATTAGACTACCAATTCCCTGAGCAGGGACTGGGTACAATCCAACGGTGCGGTGACGGAACCAGTGCAACCGCACCTGGAAGGTCTTGAGTACGTCTTGTGGCTCAGAGCCGGCCCATCAGGCCCAATAGTAAGGATCGGTACCGGGGGGACATCGAGCAAACTGCTCGTGTTACCGACGGCGAATGAGGTGATGGCAAGCACTCACCCCCTCGACATTGAGTACTGAGTCATCGACCGATTGAGATGAGCCGAAGCCCTCGGACGTAGTCCAGGGAGAACCCGAGGAGGTTCCCGCGTTTCTCTGTGGCGACAACCATGACGCATGGAATTACAACGACGATTCCTTCTTCGTGTTCTTTCGTACGGATCGTGGTAGCGGTGGGGGGGCCTCGCCTTGTCCAATTTCACTGATATTCACAGAGCGGCGTCGAGCCGAAGGAACAGCAACTAAAAATTGGAAGAAGAGATGCTCAGTGTCTGACAAACGTAACGGGGGTTCCTACGGACTTCGGTGATGGGACGATGCGCAAACACGGGGTAGCATCTAGGCCAAGCTGGATGTTGGCTGGAGGCTTCAAGACCCGGATTCGGCAACGGAATTGTGGAGGTTCGTACGCTTAAGCTTCCGTCCCGGAACAACTCGGATAACGGGGGGTCTCGGTTGGGGCGGAGACCGTGTTCCCATGACGGAGATCTATCGGAGCTGAGTCGAATCGGATAGGAGACTGACAGGAGCCACCTTCTTGTTCAAGCTCCGATTGAAAATACGGCGTGGGAAGTTGGACATGTCGTGACAGCAGGGTCGGGTCACCGGCAGCGAACGTCGGCACAACCCCCATCATCGTCGACGACCTCTGCTGCAACGACATTGAGCAGCGTTTCTGTGAAACTCTTCTAGAGCAAAATGGCTCTCTCATATTTCCCTGCCTCGGCCAGCGCCAATGTAGGGTCGCCTCAACTCGTGGCGGAGAGTTCGCCGAAGCACCTTACCGAGGGAGTCCAGGAGGCATATCTTGAGCACAAGGATAGGTGAGCAACTCATTCATTGGTCGTGTGGCCCAGACGTGCGTTCCACACCAGCTCCTGCATGCCTCATCCTTCGGATATTCAAGAAGACGTGGGGAAAGAGACAATTCGCGCACGAACTCCGCGCCGTGTTGGCGGTAAAATGAAAGTGAATCCTCCTGGGCAAGGTTGGGTTGTATGTGTCAGATGGGCCTGGCCTCGCATCTGAGCAGTGTGACTTCGACTTCTCGGAGGATGAGGCATCAGGGAGTGCGTTGGCCTAGGTTGCACAGAGGGGCTTCCCCTGGTATGATAGTACCCCGTCCAGGCTGGGAAGCGCGTATGGCAAGGCTGCCAAATGCATCGGTTTTCTACTCTTCACTGTGGAGAGACACTCTCTTCACTTTGACCTTGTCTGGCTGCGTCGTCGAGTTCATGTAAATGTTTGTCATCATTTACTGACATGTTGACAGGTTGCTCAAGGCTCTAGACTCCACCAAGTCGATTCTTGGGAACCTTCGGAAGTTCAACAAAGACGACTGGGTCGTTCGTTACCCTCAGCTGCAGGAGCAGCCTGTCACAGCTGAGTCCTCCCCCAGTCGCAAGCGGAAGGGAGCGCGTCGGTCCCTCTCTTTCCCCGACGACCCCTCTTTCCAAGCCGATGTCATCGTTAGTCCCGCTAAGGCGGGCTTGACCCGCTCGGTGACTCTCGCGTCGATTGCGGACAAGGACGAGGAACCCGCTCCCGACGTCGAGGAAGATGCGGACGGTCTTGTGTCGGCCGCCGAGGCTTCAGACTTCCATGTCTTCCGCCTCGACCTCAAACTCGGACCCCATGGCTCGTCATCCTCCCCTGCATCTCTCGTAGCGCAGCTCGAAAAGTCTTCCATCGCCAATCTCCTGGACGACCGCGTCTTGAGCGCCGTCAGCCATCTCGACAAACTCCGATCGCGTATCGAAGACACGTCTTCGAAGGTACTCGTCACTGGCGATCTTAACGCGGGCAAGTCGACATTTGTCAATGCGCTCCTCCGTCGAGAGATCATGCCGGTAGACCAGCAGCCATGCACCACAGCGTTCTGCGAAGTCCACGATGCCACGGAGAACGACGGAAAGGAGGAGGTTCATATCCTCAAGGATGGCGCCACTTATTCAACCAAGGACGAGACCACCTTTACCCGGGCTAGTCTCTCGGATCTTGATGCGATTGTCTCCGAGAACGAGAACGAGTCCCAGGTTCTTAAGGTCTACCTGGCAGACCCCCGTGACCCGCAAGCATCCCTCCTTAGCAACGGGATCGTCGACATATCTCTCATCGACGCCCCAGGTCTCAATCGAGACAACACCCACACGACCCGCGTCTTCGCAAGGCAGGAGGAGATCGACGTCGTGGTTTTTGTGGTGTCTGCGGAGAATCACTTTACCCTCTCGGCGAAGGAGTTCTTGACGAACGCCAGCAAGGAGAAGGCATACCTGTTCATTGTCGTCAACAAGTACGAGCAGATTCGGGATAAGGCCAAGTGCAGACGTCTGGTCCTCGAACAGATTAAGCAGCTCAGCCCACGGACATACGAAGACGCGGAGGACCTCGTTCATTTCGTCGACTCTCAGCAGGCGCTCCACGAAGATACGGCCCCCTTCGGTAACCTCGAGTCCGCTCTTCGGTCCTTCGTTCTTGTCAAACGTTCCAAATCGAAACTGGCTCCTGCCTCCACGTACCTCACCAAGCTCCTGTCCGACGTTGATCTGCTCGTCGGCGCGAACGCGATCGTCACACAATCGGAACTCGAGCGCGCACGCGACGACATCAACCGTGTCCGCCCCGTGCTCGAAAAGATGAAGGGCAGTCGCGAGACCCTCGAGGAGAGCCTGGAGTTCGTCGAGGAGGATGGCGCGTCGCGATCTGTCACCCGAGGCAAGGAGATTCTCAACGATGCCGTAGAGCGCGTGGGTCAAGGACAGCCGGGGGCGGGTGCCATTTCCCTCCCGGTGTACCCTGGCCTCCTCGGTATCTGGGATTACGCACGCGAGGCTCGCCGCGCGCTTCTTGCTTCCTTGGACTGCGCCGTCAAGCTCGCGGAGGACGAGGCGCGCCTCATCACGACCGAGGCCGTCAGCAAGATCGCTGCGCTGGGCGACAAGCACCTTCCAGAAGGCGTCGAGCGCTCGCGGCGCATCTTCATGCCCGAGGCCATGTTCGCATTCCGCAAGGATAAGAAGGGCAACCGTCGCTCGCGCCAGCCATCGCACGCTGTCGTCGCTGGTGGGCTGTACGGTCTCGGCCTCGGCCTCGCGCAGCGCCCCGAGATGCTTGACACGACTTTCTTCGACCTCTTCGACGTCCAGCACCAGTTCTGGTTGCACTTTGGCGACGGGAAGAGCGAGCACACAGGCGAGGAGGTTGCCGTCAGCGCGTTGGGCGTCGCGTCCATCGGCATCGGCGCGCTGACAATGGTCGGCGGCAAGGTTGTCGGCGCGCACAGCCTCCTCGAGGGTGTCGTTCGTGTCTGGGACCTGCTCGAGAATGAGACCGCGCGCAAGTGGGCAGCGCCTATCCTTGGCGCCGTCTCCATTGGCCTCGTCACGTACTACGTCCTCGAGCTCCCGACCACGATCCCGCGCACGGTCGGCCGGCGGATCAAGGCGTCGCTGGCGAAGGAGGGCGAGGAGAAGGGCGAGGAGGGCTCGTTCGTTGGCGCTCACGCCGCGCGCGTGGGCAGGGAGACGCGCAAGGTGCTTAGGCTCGCGTCGTGGGATGTTAAGGAGCGCTTCCGCGGTGCGATGGATGAGTGCGGGCGGGAGGTCCACGGGGCGGAGGATGCCGAGCGGAGGGCGTTAAAGGCCCTCGACTACTTCCGCGGGGTTGAGGAGCAAACGGGCGAGGTGCGGGAGTCGGTGGTGCTCGTGAGCGCTGCGTAAGCCGGCTCTCTCGGCGCACTCGTGCTGTCTGCTGTCGATCCAGTGGTTGTATATGTGTGGTCTGTTCGCTTCGCTTTCGCATCGTATATCGCTTACCCTCTTCCTCCCCTCCAAGGTCTGGCTTTATGCTGCTTTACAAGTATTATCTCCGCCGTCCCCGTCGGCTATTATCGCCGAGGGACCCCGGCGCTGCTCACGAATTTATAGATTTCCGTCCGCGAGACCTTACCTACGCTTGTTTTACGTATGTCCCTACTGTTATGCATCCCGCTACTCACGTTCTGGTACATTACGAACCTCATGTATTGCTGTACGAGCTGGAAGACTATCAACGTCGGGCGAGGACCGTCCCCACCTGTTTATAAGTAAATCACGAACGTCATCTGCCCACTCCAAGAGTCGCCGACCGCCACCACGGCCATTTGGGATGGTACATGGTTCTCGCGCATCAGCTAGTACCCTTGTCTCTGATGCATCCCTAGGCGTGAGCAGGTGCGCATCCCTCATCTACCATACCCCTCTCCGTAGTACTGACATAGCCTCTAGGTAGATACAGAGCCCGATGTAGGCCCTCGTAGGGTGTTATTCAACGGGGCCAGTATCACATAGATCCGCACCCTCTCCAACCTTCGAACTCATGTCATGGGGCTCGGATCGCCCGACGAGGAGACTTCGGCATTATCAGATCGAAAGAAGCAGCCATTGGCGGCGCGATGATCTAGTGGCCGTGATCTGTACGAAAAAGATAAAAGAAACAGGGCAACTGTTATCTGGCTTCAACGTTCAGTCATCCACGCTCGACGACCCATATGTCTCTGCAACTCCCCGAACCACGGCCCAACCAAGCCTATGTTGAGGTGTTGGCTCTCGAGGCCGGGATCATCACAATGCCATTAATGATCGTCGTCCAGGGAGCGGGACTTACAGACACCAGCGTCATCCCTTCCCTCGCATTCTCTCTTCGCCACAAGCCGTCTGGCGAGCGTCTCTTGTTCGACCTCGGAGTGCGACGAGACACGGAGGCGCTAGCGCCCAAGACACAGTGGCTCATCGATAAGTACATGCCAGTCCAAGTGCCGCAGACTGTCGAGGAGTCACTACGGAAGGGTGGGCTCAACCCGGAGGACGTTAAGACCGTCATATTGAGCCACTTGCACTATGACCAGTGAGTAATGGCCCATGTCATGCGTGTATCGACTGTGCACGAGGTTGACGAAGGTCTCGGTCCTGTTAGTGTCGGGAGGCCTGAATCCTTCATTAACGCGAAGTTCGTGGTGGGGTCGGGAGGACGCGAACTACTCGATAAAGGGTTCCCCGGCAACCCCAACTCCAATATTCTTACGTCGACGGTTCCCCTCGACGACAAACGTTCGCGCTTCTTGACCCACGAGGAGTTCAACCTCACCATAGGACCCTTCCCCCGTGCACACGACTATTTCGGCGATGGGAGCATGTACATCATCGACGCGGAAGGACACTTGGCGGGGCATATCAACATCCTCGCGCGGACGTCTGCGTCGGGTTCGTGGATCTACTTGGGAGGCGACACCGCGCACGACCTGCGGCTCCTGACAGGAGAGAAGCAGGTCGCAGAGGTCGTGATGCCCGATGGCCACAAGCATTGTGTGCACGCGGACAAGGAGAAGGCGATCGAACATATCAAGCGGGTGGGGAGGCTGTTGGCGGCTCCCGGAGTGCATGTGCTACTTGCACATGACAAGGAGTGGTATGAGAAGAACAAGGGCGGGGACGCGTTCTTGCCTGGGATCATTCCTCCGACTTGAAAGCATCAGAAGTCCCGTGCATGTAATTCTACTAGCAATGCAGACTGTAACGCTGCAACTTTCTTCTAGCGGTCGGGCGCCAAAGGCTGCCGCACCCACGACAGAACCACCATCCTTGGCCGTCCTAGTGGAGTTTCGCTTAGTCTTTCAGGCAGGCCGACTCTACCATCACCTCCTACCATCCCCCCTCCTAAAATGACATCTCATAAATTCACCGCTCAAGACGTCGATGATGCCGCCGATTCAGTGCGATTTGTAATCGAAAAATTCAAGCATGCGACTCACTACCAAGACATTTCGCAGTAAGAACTACTCAAGCTTAAACAAATTGTCGAACGAACCATAATGTCAATTTGCAGGCCCTTGGATGCCACGAGGCTGGACGAGGTGAATGACAAGGTTCACGTTGAATGTTAGGGGTGACGAACTTACCTTTCAACCCCAAGCTACGAGAACTCGATGGCCTGCTCATGAAGGCAACATCCATAATACGCCAAAATCTCAACTCGGGGGCGCCGATCAATCGCTGCCCTACCGAGATCCTGTCGGAAATATTCGCGCTGTCTGCGACCATGAAGCTGCCGTCATTTTCGCCTGAAGAGGGCCGTATACCCTTCGTGGTCGTCGACAAAATCCGTCCGATTACCTTGGTCTGTCGTTTGTAGAGGAACGTGGCGCTCACTACCTCATCGTTATGGTACGACATTGTCATTGACGGGACCTGGAGCAAGAACCTCAACTCGCGGTGCTTGACTCTTGCCAAGGGCACCCCTCTCCGACTATATGTTCGGCATCGACACAAAGGTCGCTCCCACAGCGAAGATGCTGTGCGCATGCTCAGGGAATCGGGTGACTGCGTTCGAGAGGCATATCTTCAGGTCTACAACTTGCCGTGGAATGAAATCATCGACGGCCTCCCTGCTCGCTCCCCACTTTTGACCCGTCTCACGGTTCGTAGCGATCGGCGGTTCAATCAGCGCATCAGGGCCTTCAATAAGAATGGCGAATACTACTTCGAGGGCCTCGTCCCGGGCCTGCGACGTTTATCCCTCCATGGAATCGTTTGTCTTCCTGCGGACCAGCTTCCAAGCGTTACCCACTTCGGAGTTTCGGGGTTCGGAGAGTACCCACTTTACGCCATCCTTTCCATCCTCGCAAACACGCCAAGGCTACAGAACCTGTTCTTCGCCCTCATGCTCGAGGAGGGGGAGGGCGGTACCGCGCAGTGCGGCAAGGCCGCGACCGTCGAACTCGCTCATCTCCGTCAACTCACAATGCATAACAAGTGTTCGCATGCTATCGACTTGCTCCGGATGATCACATACCCTACCGCCTGTATACTCCAATTCGACTACGTGACGCGAAAGGAGTTGGTCTTGATTGCCACATCGCTGTCCACACTGGACTATGCCCAAAACCTTACTCGGCTCCGCATCCTTCCAGACCCCACGATCAACAATGAGGAGAGCATCGCGAAGTCGAAGTCACCGACCAGTCTGTATCACCTAGAACTCCTTGACGATGCTGGGGCCGAGAGACTTACCGTCGCAATCGCATACCAGGAGGGCGGGTTATGGACTGCGGCCAGCCGGACTGACCTCACGGAAACACTGGTCGAATTCTTCTCGAGCGTCGCAGGTGCCAAGCTCGTCTCCAACGTCAGGGAACTCTGGGTACACAGTGGACGGACCTGGTTAACGCGAGTCTTTTGGCCGCCATCCCCCCGATCGACACGTTGGGCCTTGTCTTCGCCCGACAGCCATTATCATATGCGTGGACACAAATCCCGGAACTCCTTTGGGAGGTCGCGGAGGCTGGGAGCAGTTGCCACTGCCCACACCTGGCCTCGTTGTACATCTACGGCTGCAGAACCGAACATATCGACCGTGCTCGAACGGTCGCCGCAGCCCGCAAGAATGCAGGACGTCAGCTGCAGAGACTCGCGATCGAGTGCTGGACGGATGAGCCGGAAGTTCAGTCTCAGGCGCGCGGATTGGGGGGACTTGTCCACGAGCTATCAGTGACGGTCCGGGAGAAGAGGCGGGTCTGGTGGAATGGCTTGTACGATCCCCAAAGGGTGGTCAACATGTGGGTCATGCCCCTGGCCAGAAAGGCGCGAATGGTCGTCATTGTGCCCGTACCGTAACGGGTGAAGATCTCGGAACCTTGAACGGGTAACCAAGTTAGGGGACCAGTCACCACAAAGGACATCGAGTCGATATGGATCATATGTACCGATGTTAGAAAAGCCTTGAACACCCGAAAACACCTGTACTATACTTGAACGTTGAGTGCTCAGAATGGCGTAGAAGAAGCGATTGACGCGCTGAAGCTTATGCATATGGTTGACGGACGACTGGAATAGACCAAATGCATGCATTTGTTTCTTTACGAAGGTCGTTGCAGACGCAGACACCAAGTGAGAGAGAACGAAGGATACATAAATAGAGTATGTGTTCCTATGCACGTATCAGATTACAACTACACATACACTCGATCCGGGGTGACACAGTTGAGTTGGCTGCCGCCGTAATACGGGATTCGCTAGTAAGAAGGGTAGGTGATGGAAGAGGCGATGATGACGGGACCATGGTATGGTATAGGTGGGGATACGGACGCCCTAGCCAGGAGTAGATGAAATCGAGAAACACAATCAAGAAACAAATCTTTCGTAGCCTCTTGGGCCAAAGTGCGCCTACACGCACGTACGCAAGGGTCGACACTCGGCGTGGGCAGCCCCAGGAACGACAGGGACATCACGAGGTAACGCGCCGCGCACCGACCGCGCACAGCGCCAGCAGCGACACGCGTATGATGTATTGAGCCCAAAGCTATCCGCTTCAGGCGGAGGGAGCGGCACCCGCCGGACCCTCGATGCCCATCTTCTTGCGCACGACTTCGAACGTCTTGAGCATCTTCCTCCGCGCCCCCAGGGCCGCGACGCCCTTCGCCTCAAGCTGGGCTTCGTCCATGACGACCATGTCGCGCCACGACATGCCCTCGAAGTTCGGCGTGTACTTGTGCAGCCGCAGGCTCCGCAGCCACGCAGGCACGTCCTCGAGCAGCTTCGGGTCGACGTCCTCGTCGTCCTTCTTTTCTCCGGTTCGCGGCAAGGGCGACTTCGCGCTGCTCCTAGCGCTGCCCGGCCCGCGGTTCCCGCGCATGTTCCCGTTGTTCCCCATCCCCATCCCGAACGGGCTGAGACCGCCCTGGCCGAGCTGCCCAAGCTGGCCCGCCGCTGCCATCTGCATCGCCAACATTTGCTCTGGGGTCAGGCCCATCGCCGCCAGGTTCGACATGTTGAACATGCTGTTGAACGGGCTGACCGGCGCCATGCCCGCCGCGGCGAGCGCAGCCATGTTGAAGCCGCCGGTACCAGGCAGGCCAGCGAGGCCGGGGTTGCCCATGCCCATGGCACCGAAGCCAGCCATGCCGAGACCATTCATGCTGCCGTCGTCGCTGAAACGGTTCGTCGACGTGTTTGAAAGCGCGGGGCTGCGCGCCCCGCCCCAGCCCGCCTGGCCGCCGAACGCGCTGAGGTTGCCGTTGTTGCTCGCAGAGCGCAGGCCACCCGAGACGTTGCGCTGGTTGCCGCCGCTGTGACCCTGGTTGTGGTTGTGGTTATGGTTGCCTTCGTCATCGTTGGTGCTCTGACCACTCTTCGAGAGGCGGTTGAACTTCTTCGGGGGGTCCGAGATGAGGGGAACGGCGGCGCCTCCGCTCGCGGTCCAGTCATTGAGCTTTTGGGCAGCGGCGTCGAGGCTCTGCCCGGCGTTGCGGGTGTCCTTGAAGATCGGAATGAGAGGCGTGTTCACCATGCTCGCCCAGCTACCACCTGGCATGGGGGAGAGCTGGTCGCCTTCATCGCCGCCTCGCGGCGACTTGAGGGCGTTCGCGAGACCGGAGAAGTCAGTGCTCTTCGGACGTGACGCCGGGTTAGGCGTGATGGTGATCTCCTGCGCAGGGGACGACGACCGCTCGTCAACCTGTCCAAGCTGGTTGGAGCCAGAGCCCCATGTGTTGCGGTCGGCTCCGAGGGTGGACGAGAGTGCGGGTGCGGAGATGCGGTGGGCAGCGTTGCTCGCCTTGAGCTTCGCGCGCTGCTGGGCAAGGGTGGCGGCAGCGTCGCCGGCGTTGTTGGCGGACTCGGGTGAAAGGAAGTTGCTGCCGCCGATAGCCGAACCAGAAAAGTTGCGGGCGGTCGGCGATGCCGGCAGGTTCGACTTCAAGCCAGGAGACTTCAGGCTCATGCTTGCGAGCTTAGCCTCCATCTGGCTCTGCATGGAGCCACCAACGGCAGGCGAAAGGAGGGCGGTCATGGGGTCGGACCGGGCCATCTGCTGAAGGACGGTGATGAAGAATCGAATTTGAACTTGCGTAGAATGTTGCAAAAGACTGTAAAGAGCGGCTGTGCGCTCAGCTTCGGAGAGAACCTTGAACCCTGAAAGAATCGTGAGAACCGATAGCAAACAATTTCGGAATCGTCGAATACAGCGGGATGGGGAATCGTGATATGTATACCTTCCAACGTCGGCGCGCACCAGCATTTGGGGCCAACAGAGTGGAACTCAACCAGTGACCCATCACCAGGCACAAGACAAACGGTCTCATCCGCCTGCTTACGAGGGGTGCCAGTCGCGAATGTGGTGAAACGAAGTGTGACAGCCATGGGTAGTCACAGAGGTGGCGACTAAGTCACGACAACGGAGAGCTCCGCACCGCGAAATAGTAAAGGTCCGCTGTTCGGACGAGTTCCATGTCTACCGTCCTCAACCCATCGCACCTAACGCAGGCTGTTCCCACATGCGCGCGACACGCACCGGAAGGGGAGCCGTATTGAAAATTTTACTCACATTGCTCGATGGCACTCAGTTCCTCCTTGAAATTGACGTCAAGAGAGGCAGCAGCCATTTCTTCCTGCACGGCCCAAGGGGTAGACAGGTGTCGTTAGAAGTTGCGACACAGAACATGGTTACAGGGTGGTTGTAATTGCAAGGTACTCACCAGCGTCACCTCGTAGTTCTGGAAAGTCTCGAACCATTGGTCGATAGCTTCGGCTGCAAAACGGATGAGTCTTCGAGCCACACACAGATAGGCGACATCCCGTTCGGCAAGGAGAGAGAAGGTTTCACGGATGGAAGTCATGCGCCCGCTTCGCAAGCGTTGCGCATCAGCAAAGTCACCAATCCATTGCAAAGGAGAGGCAACGAATTACAATCGTGGTTTGATGGATGTCCACGAATTTTGATGCATTGTAAGCTATTGCCACTCCTTTGTAACGTTTCGGGGAACTTGCTGATGGCGAGGATCTGTTCTGTGCAGCGGACGGAGTGCAGGCGAGAGATATGACCATCCGCCAAATCGCCCGAGCCGTTGCCCGGGCATCGGGCGATTGGAACTTTTGTCGCCGATAATCCGGAGCTAACCAGCACAAAGTTTCGCCGGTGGTGCACCAAGCCAACGCGAGACGACGCCGAACGGGATCTAAAGCGATTACTCACCCTCTGGGGTTTGGAACATGCCTGCGCCGCCCAAAAGCTCGCTTGTCGGGCGTGCACCACCGTTGGTCGCACCGGGGCGAGGAGAAGCGGGAGAGAGACCACCCTGGACACCGACAGGGCGAGCGGCCGTGGGGCCCATGGAGGCACGGAAGTTGGGGGACCTGCCGCCGGCGTTGCCGCCAGGAGCGGGGGACACGCTGGGACTGGGAGGGGCAAGACTAGACATGTTTTGTGGTTGAAAGGGCTAAGTGGCGCGAAGGACTGCAAGTCGACGTCGAGTCGGAGGTGGCTAGAATCAAGCCGCACGATCCGGGGTGCGTGCAACGATGTCTAGACAAGACCAGCGGAGCCTGCCGGTCTAGGGAATGATAAGTAGGTGAAGGACGGCGCGCGACGGGGACAAAGGGTCGAGGCGGGCGTCGAGGACGATGAGGACGATGGGAAAGGAGGTCAGAGGGTGTTGAACACCTTATGCTGGCACCGGCACAAATATGTACAAACACGCCCCGTGGCTCCGACTCCGATTCGCTTGTGATCCTCCCATCACCATCTGTTCACCCAGAACGCTCGCACACCGCCTCCCTTCCTTTCTTCGTCCTCCTGCCCTACGCCCGACCTCATCTCCATGAAATAAGCAGGGCAGCTACATAACACCATGCGGGCTCGATTGAATAATTTGAGTAGCAACCGAGAGCCTCGCATCCGACTTGAATATTAAGATGACGTTGTTCATGCAGGGGGCCAACACACCCTCTTGCATCGTTCGCTGTGATTTGATTTCGAAGACCTGCCTATTCGTTTCACCCTGACCAGAGCTTTGCCAATCGAAGACGCTGCGGTGCTAACATTAGTTTCAGTGGGAACACGGATGAACACCATGGCGTCAGGGTGCGGCACGCCACAAGAGCGTCGGCGGAGAGACAAGACCGATTTAGCCTGGCCTGTGCAGACTCGGCTTAGTAGGTGTGGACCAGAGGAGGTTACTTCCGCTGTTCCTGTTCCTGACTATGATACTTACCTTTTGCGAATGGATATCCCAGACCTCGCAAAAACGAACCTCCAATATTTCAATCCATAGGCTTAATTACTACTCTCATGGTCTCACCGTAGGCTGTTCGTTTGCCTGTCGAAAGTCGCAGACAAGCATGTCTCCTGAAGGGCCGTTTATTTAACGTACGGCAGCTTTCAATATTACCAAGCGTCTGCCTCGCAGCTCGATCTCCGTTCACTTGAGAGACAGCAAGAAGACAGAATAGCTTTTATATTATGGAGAAGCCGCGACAAGGTGCGTGCAGTTGCCTAGCTGCTTCCTTGCCTTTCAGACACCTGAAGCTTGAAGCTTTGAAGTCCCATCGCAATGCATGCAATGAAAGCATGAAGCTTAAGTTCTTAGTTCAGTAAGTCCGTGAGACACCCAATCCAGCAAGTACTTCTGGCATACGGGGTTCGTCTCCATCACCAGCCGCTGACCCATTCATGGCTCCAGGGTTTCAAAACAAACACGCCGGTCATCGAGGCGCGCAGGTCATTCATCGCCGCACTGACATCGTTCTTGGAAGTCTTTGGAAGCCCATGCGCGCGCGCATTGATAGTAATAGATTCCTGGATGAGGAACAAGCCGCGCGCGAGCGTATCGCTCGTACCCAATAGCAGACGCTCGTCTATCATTCCAAGGCTACAAACGGCTTGACAACGGTGACAACGGCCGGAACGATGGGCGTGAGGATGTCAGGATGAGTATTTGTGGATCCGAGGCTGCTTGACGTCGCTCCGAGACATCCGCCGGGAGATGCGGGAGTTGTGCGAGAGAGATGGCGTTCGCCACGATGACACGATGCGCGATACCCCAATCTTGCCTTGCATCGTCGGGATCGGGGATCCCGCAGTCACGCATCGGGGGTCGGGTAATTATAAGGTGAAAGCGTGCTCGACGCGGTGAAGTTTGACTAGGTTTGGTAGGGCTAAGTACATATTGAGGCCCGCACGATGCGGCAGTAGTAGATGGATCGCGATGCCAAGGTGTATCGAAGCGCGGCGCGAGTATACCGCGACTACAGCGATGACAGCCCAGTATGCGATCGTTGGGGTACTTGCGAGGAGTGCATGGTTAGAAGTGTGGTCCTCCAGGGACTAGGAGCGTTCAT
Source organism: Ganoderma multipileum BCRC 37180 (assembly GCA_000338015.2). NCBI lineage: Eukaryota > Fungi > Basidiomycota > Agaricomycetes > Polyporales > Polyporaceae > Ganoderma > Ganoderma multipileum. The sequence goes on from BACB01003215.1 coordinate 52,032, forward strand.
TGTTGAATCTCTGGCGAGGGGAATTAGAGCGTTGGAAGCATGGGAAAGAGCAGATTCGTTCGCTCAAGTTGCGCATCGAGGTCCTGCAGCCCTAAAGGCTCAGGCGGGCAAGTTGGCCGTGCCGCCAGGGGTATCACGGTCCTCAGTTTCGAGCAGCGTTGTGATCTCGACGTGGCCAGCAACTTCCCAATGTGGTGCGCTCGTGATGCGATGGGCGACGCGATCTGCGCTGGAGGGATGCATGCGTGCCGAATGTGAACGCCGTGGTTACGGTATGTGTGCCCAATCGCCTGGTCGTGGGTCCGGATTGGTGTGGTTCGGGGCAGTCTGGGAGAGGCGTATCCGGGTAGACGGAAGTGGGATCTGGCAAACGGGCGGTTGGGAGTTAGGGATCCGTAAGAAGGTACGACACGATGATATTCCAGTTGATCGACAAGTGGTAGAGGGACAGCTCCAGCAGAATCGACGTACGCGATGGAGCTCACTCCTGCGAGTCTGGCCAATGACACGACCCGTGCATCGACCACCCCTGTGGAATAGCGCAAGGCTTCCATCATGCCCGCTTTTTCTCCCCAATCGTCACCGATAGCTCTGGAACAAGACCTTCGAGCTTGAGGGCTCGCGACTGCACTCCAGGTTCCTCTTTCGAGTTCTCGCACTCGATGGCGAGTCTGTGCAACGGGCGACCTGCGTCCTTCAGAGCAAGGACCAGCATGCGGACGCGGTCAATATCCTCCGCTCCGCAGGTTTAGACGTACAATGAGGTCAGGAAGGGGCACTCCGGGCCCGGGATCTCCGTCCGGACGTAGGGCGGTCGGGCGAGGACCAAGCCCAGCGTGTGGATCCGGGGGATGGCAGCTCGAAGCCCGGTGTTGACTAGGTCCGTCCAGTTGTGCACCCAGAGTTCTTCGACGTTGGACACGAGCCCGACTCCCGCGGGGCTAGAGAGGAACTCGACGAGTGTGTCCGTGACCCCCTCTCGGTCGTCGGCAGTCCACAGTCCGCTGTACGGTACATGAATGCCGAGGCTGAGTCCGCTGGTCCCGGCATCATTGAACAGCTCAAAGAAGTAAAGGCTGGCCTCGTTGTCCTCGTCGCCATCATTGTACGTTGGGTCAGGCATGATGCGGAACCGGGTGAGGTTTTGGGCAAAGTCCTGGTTGTATAACAAGCTGGTAATAGAGACCGGGTCCTCTTGTCTCTGCTCATCGATTTGAACAATGCACGTGGAAGGGATTTTGATCATCGGCAGTAAGGCCTTGACGGAGAAAGCGCTGCAGTCCTTCAATGAGAATCGACGGAGATATGTGAGTTCGACGATCACATCGGAGTCCCTATCACGTTGTGCGATGCTGCGTTCTTTGACCTCGAGGGTCAGGATGGTCGTCTGTAGCCTTGGCATGTTTGAGAGGACAGAGAGGATGATGCGAGTGGTGAAGGATCCAGTAGTGGTTGCAACAAAATGAGTGAGGTTTGGGAACTTATCCGTAGGGAGATAAGTCGGAGTTCCGTAGACGTATAGACGTCGCAAACCCTGAGCGAGCCCTCCAAACCAGTATTCGCTCTCCTTGTACCGCCTGCTCATCCAAAGGCTGTCATCAATAGTGAGATGGGTCAGAAGAGGCGGGCGAAGGGGAAGGCTGTCAATGATGACGTCCCATTCCAGGTTATCCACCTGAAGATACGCCTCCTGGACACGATTCCCGGACTCCTTGAGCATGTGCATGATATCATTGCCAGAAGTGCGCGGGCTGTGTCGAGCGTGTATGCGCAGAGGAACGGCTTTGGCAAGAGCCAAGCAACGTGAGCTGAGTTCCATCTTCCGCCGGTTATCGACCACAATGTCGCACCAGAGAGATGGGGTGTGCAGGGTGAGATTCCTCCAAGAGCGACAAACCAAGGTGATGGGACGGAGCTTCTGGGCGACCACGAATGGGACGCGGGCATGACTGAACGAAAACGACGGTAAAGTCTCTGTAGCAGAGTGCGCGAATATTGCTGACAAGACCTCTCCGGGACAATGATTTATCGGCGCTGCTGTGTTGAGATATTGTCGTATCATGAATGATGCCTCTGCGAGCAAATCGTCGAAACGTCGCAGCTTTAACACAGTTCATGATCAAGTCAGCAGGGATATCGATATCGCGAGAGCCTGACGTCTCAGTCACGCACATTTTCAAGCGTGGCACCTGAGACCCTGCAAGTTGCGTGTCCTGAGCTGTTAGTATATACACATGCATGTATTTTGTTCGCGAAGACCATACCTCGGGATGTCTTGATAGTAGCTCGAATCCTTGAGTCGCCCCGATAGAGATCGTACCAAATTCGCGGCACCATCGATATCTTGATTGACAGAATCATGAAAGAGCATATTAGAGCAGTATGCGATCGTAGCCACGGGAGGGGGAAGTCACCGTTCACGATGAACCCACAATAGCGTACTGGTACCTAGTGTGCGCTTAATCGGCGCTTGGTGTTCTGTAATGGAAGAAGCGCCCGTCTGAGCCGAGACTGCTCGCTGTCGCCGTCGGAAACGACTGCGTTCAAGTCTGCGACGTCGTCGGTCAGTTCACTCACCCACCGTATATTTTCCTTCTTAGAGCTTACCGGTATCATAGCCATGCTTGCGAGCGTACACCGAGCTGCTGCGCGGGTCTCATTCCGCCGCGCTGCTGGCGTGCGGACACTGACGACCAACTCCTTCGCTGCCGATGCCACAAAGCAGACGTCCGCCGCAATCCCCACCGCAGGCCCTACCGTAACACCCTTCATAGTCGGCTCTCCATCTAGTTCTTCCTCACTTTCGAACTCGGCCGCGTCCATGCAACCCCCCGTCATCCACATCCCGCCCGCGGAGGACCCGCTCTTGCACCTCTTCACCTCCATGGTCATGTTCGACGGCAAGCGGCAGACGGCCTCGCGCGTTGTCACCAAGATGCTCCTACACATCCACGCGTTCACCAAGGCCCCGCCACTCCCCATCCTCCGCCAGGCCATCGACACCGCCGCGCCCCTCCTCCGCTGTCGGCAGTTCAAGCGGGCCGCGAAGCAATACGTGTTCCCCATGCCGCTGAGCGAGCGCCAGCGGGCGAGGACGGCCATCGACTGGATTTGGGAGGCGGCGAAGACTAGGGGCGGGAAACACGTCTCGGAGCGGCTTGCGAGGGAGGTGATAGCGATCGTGAAGGGGGAGAGCGAGGTGCTGAAAAAGAAGTCGGACGTGCATAAGCTTGCCGTGCTTCATAGGTGTGTAGTTGTCCCCTTCATGTATGCGTCGTATCTCATTGTGCGTTACTTCTCTCTATCAACTCTCACTGCAGAGGGAACATCGTCAAGCCACCACGAGTTCCCAGGTCGAACCAGAACTAGAACTCGTCGGGATACGCATTTACATGTACTTCTTAGTTCTAATACCATTATCGGACCACTTCACTTTCCATTGTTTCCAAGTGTCGTTGTTTTGCCGCCGTCTTGTGGTTGATACCGCTGAGGCTCAGCTAGCCGGCTGTCTCAAGTTGATCCTATTACATGAAGTCAGGCGAGCTATCTTCCATGCCCGAGGTGTTTATGCGTCTCCAGCCTGAGGTGCATGCACGATTCATATTATTATGAGCCCATTCCGTTGGCTGGCTCTCGCATTCATGGTCCATGTCGTTCATCATGTTATGACGACTGCCGACTTGCAAGACTGCCACTTCTCCAAGCATGAGCACCTCGGTGGGCAACTCGAGGAATAACCGCACCTTCGGACAATCCTATTTCTGTGCGGGCATACGTGCAGAAGGAAACAACAGCCTAATTGTACGCTAGGAGAATCAGAAACCGTACTCAAAGTCGATCCATTGCGGCCACTCGAGGAACACCTTGTCAATTGTGAAGTTCTTTGCCTCTTCCTGAGTCAGAATATGGTCCAATGGGATGCGGGCAGAAGTGTTCCCGCCCGAACCTGCGAGCGTAGTATTAGTGTGGGCCATATCTCAGAAGTACGGTGTGGACATGCCGGACGAATCGAACTCTGCGTAGAAGGTCGTGTTCATGATCACAGGTCTACGTAGATGCCTTGTTCAATATTGCCTGTGCAGTCGGGGGAACACAATCATGACGTACCTCGCGCTATCGAATGGGGTCCACCCAACGGGTTGAATACTGTCGTCCATGAAGGTGCGCAGGTATACCGTCGTGGCGAGATCATTCCAGGGCCGACCGAGGAAACATTTTCCGTCGGTAACGACACTTGCATTCGCGTCCGGGGACTGCAAGGAAGCATTAGTAAATTCTAGGCGCAAACCGTGGCCCTTGCAAGGACGTACCCGAATGATCCTCGAGTTGGAGATGTATGCGCCGTACCGATTACCAGGCGCATCGGTCAGGTTCGTGCCCTTCCAGGCGGCGATTCCACCGCCGCAGGCACGATTGGCCAGAGTGACGTTCTCGAACCAACTATGTCCTCTTCAGCCTGTTATACCAAATCGTGGAGAGGGCTAGCAAACACTCACGCCGTCCCGAAACCGAACAGATCTATAGAGTAAAGTCAACGGTCAATATTTCAGGCGAAATTACCCTGTTCGCACTCACAATCCGTTTGTCCGTATATGATGCTGTCGACGACGTACGTGCTCGCGTTCCGGCCGGTGTACCACGTGTCCTGGTAGCTCGCGAACGCGCACCCATAGAACGACGCGTTGGCGTACGAGATGTCCGTCACCAGCGCCTGCGAAATGGAGAAATTCGCCTGCGTTCAAGCATTCCAGGGTCAGCTCGCGCATAACATACATCATCCGTGTGACTTGCGGCTCGGTTCTCGAAGTCGATGTTGTACGCCTTGAAGTCGATGTTGCCAAAGAGCGGTTGAAGAGCTGCACCGGTGGGCCCGGCTCCGATCAGCGAGGCGTTGAGGGAAGGCGCGACGAGCAGGACGGCGGACTGAGCGTCGTCTATGCCGTTCTGGACGAACTTATTGTCCCAGATATGCACTAGGTTGCGCGTTGAGGCATTTCCGGCGGGGTCGAACGCGGTTTCAGGATCGAGTTGGCCCTGGGTAAAATTCACGATAAGGAAACGGGAAGCTACTGTATGCAGTGTTGTGGATGTACGAGCAGTGTGATGGGCGCCGCGCGGGTGACGTTTACGGTTTCGTGGTATTCCCCAGCACCAATGAGAATGGTTGCGGGTATACCGTCCGAGCTGTGTACGGACAGTCAGCGTGTAAGACCGGAGCTGTGGAGGAGACTCACAGGGATGAGATAGCCGCTTGGAGGCTAGTGAAGTCTGCACGCGGGTCATCCTGAGATACAAAGATCGTGCCAGGAGTGCAGCCAGTCAAGGGTGGGAGGTTGCCGGACTTCTTAAGTTGGCATGCGAGGTATGCTGGAGACAAGGTCCACGCCGTCGTAAATAAGTGAAGCAGAGGAAGAAGCCAAACGAGACGAATCATGGCGCTGCTCTTTCTCTCTGTCGACGACTTGGCCACCGCTGAGCCAGTGCTTCGGTCCTCACCCTTGTTATACTACAATGGCGGGCCGTAGTAGAGTCATGGGATACCGTCATGACCTTGGTTGTTGCCGGCACGGCGGAATTACGGCTTTGAGTGAATTTCGGGATGAGTACGTGACCACCTAGGAAAGAGCGGTAAGCAAGAACAGAAGTACTTTTCGAAGGATGGATTCAAGGCACGTACTACGGTACTCCGAGTCCCCAAGCTGAAGCCTGCTATATTGAACGACTCGCGGCGCGATGGTTGGCAAAATAAATGTGCCCTCTAACTGATCGACATAAGCAAACAGACTCTCGCCGAAAAGAAGGCGAGTTCATTGAGTTTTTCGAGTGAGGCAAGTTGCACCACAAGATTCACAGCGACCGACGCACAGTCACAGTCGACCAAGGAAGGATGTTTGTGCTTGTTTGTCCTCACTGGGCGGTTGTGCGCACGGAATCGAGAAGCGGCTCGACGGAGGGCGCAGCCGAGCGTCGTTTCCACCGCATTGTGCTCCATTCTGGCTACCTCACCTCCACCACCACGCCTAAGCTTGTCTAACTTCCTTCCTTTCTGACTCTCGTCACCAACTCCAACATGAGCTTTCAAGATATCGAGACTGGGCTCGCACAGCGCCCGCTCTCTCCAGGCGGCGTGCCACAGTCTCCAGAGGAGTCCGCGTTCGTGGCCCTCCAGTCGTCGCTCTCGCTGCAGGTCTTCAAGATCAACTCGAACGTGCAGGGGATCCTGAAGCTTGTTGATCAGCTGGGCACGGCGCGTGACTCCGCCGCGCTCCGCAAGTCTCTGTGAGTACACTGGGGGGGGGGTTGGGCAATGGACAGTGCCGCTCATTCATACTCGTGTGTGCCGCATGGTTGACACAGGCATGACCTGACGGAGTCGACGCGGGCGATGGCGAAGAGGGGCTCGGATGATTTGAAGAAGTTAGCGGCAATGCAAACTATCTTGGTGTGTTGGTTGCCGTGCTGGATAGGCAGGGCAGGAGGTACTGATGCATGCTCCTCACAGCCTCGGTACAAGACGTCGTTGCAGAAGACGTCGCATGATTTCCAGCTTTCTCTGGTTGCATTCCAGCGCGCGCAGCAGGTTAGCGCGGAACGGCAGCACACGGTGGTGGAGGGCGTGAAGCATGCGGTAGAAGACGAAGCTAACATCTCGTGAGTGTCTCTAGTCTCCTCTCTGAAGCTGGTCCGTGTATGGGGCGAAGAGGGAAAGAGGTTGCCGTTCCCGTGCATTTGGTTGCGCCTCTCCAGGTTCCGACGACTACAGTCGTTTCAAGGTTTCGATCTCTGCCGCATGTTGCGGGGAGGCGGGCACGCTTTCTCCTATTCTATATACGCCGTGCTGATCCATTTTGGCTGCTGTTCATAGGGAAGAGCAGGCTCGGGCTGCAAGTCCGACACCTTCTCAGCGTCAAGCGCAGATCCTCCAAACACAACTATCGCCCCAGGAGCTCGCGTTCCAGGAGTCCCTTATCCAGGAACGCGAAGCCGAGATTCGGGAGATCGAGACCGGAATTCATGAACTTCACGAGATCTTCCACGACCTCGGTACTCTCGTCCAGGAGCAGGGTGGCATGCTCGGTGCGTATTCGTACAATTAAGATCCAGAATGGGATTGTTAATATGCCTGGACAGACAACATCGAGTCAAATATTTCCTCGATTGCAGTCGACACTGCCGGTGCTGCAGAAGAGCTGACAACGGCACATGAATATCAGCGGCGCGCGGGTCGGCGTGCGCTCTGTCTCATGATCGTGCTTGTCATCGTCATTGCCGTCGTCCTCTTGGCAGTGCGTATTGTCCTTGTCATTTTCAGGCCCTCTGATGGTAACATGTCCTCTTCCCACAGATTCTGTCATGACGATCGTACGATTGCGTGTTCTCAGGCTCGTGCATATGGACCTGCTTTCAGGTTACGGAGTGCCTATTATGATATCCCCAGCTAGTTTCCAGATGGCGACTGACTTATATCCTGTTTATGCTGTTACGTAATTATGGCTGCTGCTCTTCATGCAATTCGCATGGTAGAACTTCGCGGACATGATGTGTATATCGATTACTAGATGTAGTAGTACCGCTGTCAACGTGGTGAAGATTAATGCTGCATCAAGCCTGACCCTGCCGCAGTATAACCCTTAGAAATCCGCAGATCCAATAGAAGACGAAGGTTCTGTCAGATTGCACACAGCACTGGTATCTACTGTCTATGTAAGGAGTAGTAGATTCGAAGCGAGGCGCCTCATGTTGATATTGAGAGACGTGATCCACGCTGGGAGGAGATGTCGTTATTGTCGGGGACGATGGCGTGCTGGGATATATACGATGTCGTGTCGGGCTGCGAGTGTTTGCAATTCTGATCCATCCTGCCCAAATCCCGCGAAACCTCCCTGCCCTGTCTGGTTGGTCGACTCCTCAGGCACCTTCTGCGTCACCTCGCGACTATGACGATAACGAATACGACGATGACGAAGGCGAAGATGGTGATGGAGAGCACGCTTGTGCTGACGCGCGCGACGGGGTAGACGCCGCGGATGAGCGCGTCCTGGACGAGGAAGTACCGCCCGACGCCGACGAACAAGGTAAATAGCCCCAGCCCTATCATCACCGCGCCCAGTGGACGCGCGAACCTCTGCATGTCTTTGTTCATCGTCTCTGCCGACAGGGTGAACAGCTGCACAAGCGCTGCACGCACGAGATTAACACACATCGCCCATGGGAGGAAGAAGTCAGAGGAGACGCACCAACGCCGGTGGAAGCGATCGTCAGGCTCGTACGGGTGTACGCCAGGAAAGTGCGCTCGGACGCGAGGTGGTCCCGGGCGACGCTGCCCGAGTTCTCGAGGGTGAGCATGAGCCGGCATTGTTTCGCCAGCTCCCGCCACCACGACTCCCTCCCCTCGTCCTTCCGCAATCGTGGCTCGGGCCCGCTTATCTCCCGGGCAGTCGCCGCATCGTCAATGTCCTGCTGCTCCTGCTCTTCGGACCAGTCGGGGGTGGAGGTGCCGCTTGCGCTGTTGGGAAGGAGGTGCCGGCCGCGGAGGGACATCTCGAGCGAGGCGTTGTGGTGGTGGCGGCGCTCCCGCGGGTGGGCTCGCGAGGGGGCGGGGGAGGGCGGGAGCGGCGGGGAGACGGAGGTGGGTCGTCTGGTTAGGACCGTCGGGGACTCTAAGGTGGCCATCTTTGGGGCGTTTGGCTAGGGGATCAATGGCAACGGGATGTGAGGTATGTGCTCTCCGAGGAGGATTGCGCCAGAGCTTGTATTAGCCCGCGCTCCCGTGCGGGCGGAGCAATTGGGGTGCCGCTACGGGCGTGCTCGGACACGGTCGGCCTACGCTCTTTGACGTCACTCGACAGCAGCTTATGCCTGATAACAGCAGAAACCGTCCCATTGAACCTACAGGTCGGCCGTGTTCATTTCCAGAGGTCTAGAGTACGGTATAAGGAAAGCAATGTTAATGCATGTTCAAATGTCCATGCAAGTGCGGCAGTGGGTCCCAATCTCTCCTACAAGACCTCTCACATTGGAACATTCGCTACACGTACATATGTCATGACAAGAGCTGCAGCAAATGTTTACGAAAATTGTATCAGGTTGCGCCGCATGCATCACTCTAACCCGTCTTCTTTGATGCCTCGTAGGTTATCATGACGACGTAGTAGGCTCAGTCAGAACATAAACCCAAGTTCGAGATCGCACCTTCATCATCACGACATGTCTACTCCGTAAGGGCGGGCAATGCGGTAGAACTGGGGGCGTACTTGAGGGGGGGGGGAGCGGTGGGGAATACTGGGCATATTCCACAGTACTACAGTAGTGGTCGTGAGTTGTGAATAGGGTACCTATCAAGGCGCTTGGTTGGAGAATGGAGAGTTTCGATTTAGCTCACAGTTTGACAGGACCATTGTGGCGTCGGTCCGAAGGGGACCGCTGAAAGAAGAGTCTCGATCACGTGATGATACGCGTGTCGGGCGCGCGGTTCAAAAGCGAACCCCGCGCTCAACGCGCCCGACCCCTCTTGTCCTCGACATCGCCGACGGCGTCGTCCTCCCCCACGTCCATACGGTCCACCTAAGCTAGCGAAACCCACAATGACCTCCGTCAACCAGCTCACCCGCCAGATCTCCGCCCTCGAGATATCCTCCAAGCCTAACACCTCTCGGCCAGCCACCACACAGCATCAGAAGAAACCCAGCCAAGTCAACGTCTCAAAACTGCTTTCCAAATATGCCGCACCAAATCCTATTCACAGTACCACGACGAAGACGCTGCAGACGGCCTCGTCGATGAACTCCATTGCCAGCAAGTCATCCACGGCTACATCACGATCAGTATCCCCCACACGAACCGCCGCGCCAGCGCCCCCATCCGCGAAACCTACCGCCGCCACTATTGACATTGGGAACTACGATGGTGGATTTGAGATTGAGAACGAAACCCGAGGACACGCCATCACCGGCGCTGCAGCGGAAGAGCTTGCTCTGGACTCAAGTGTTGCTTTGTGAGTGGTTAGTTTTTGCTGTCAAAACCGGATTTGCTAGGTCTTTTTGGGTCGCTGCTGCCTCTCAATATATCCCAGTTGCTGTACGTTTGTTGCTGGTGTACCTTGAGGGGCGAGTCAAGTCGCACATATCCACGTCACTATAGTCTCACATCAGGAAAAAGACGCAGCTATAGGCGTAGTGGTTAAGCCAGATCGTGAGGCGCCGCATTTGGCCATATGGCCCTTCGAGAGGTGGGCGCGAATGACGACCTGGCACCCGGTTCGGGCTCGTGTAGTTCCCCCGAAAACTAATAGACTCATGCAGTGAGCGACCAACAAGAGAATGGCACTTGACCGACTTCGACATCGGCCGTCCTCTTGGCAAGGGCAAGTTCGGTCGGGTATACATGGTCCGCACCAAGGCCGAGCCAAATTACATTCTCGCCCTCAAGTGCCTGTACAAGTCCGAGATCGTCCAGTCGCGCGTCGAGAAGCAGATCCGGCGTGAGATTGAGATCCAGCAGAACCTGCGACACCCCCACGTCCTGCGCCTCTACGGCTACTTCCACGACGAGAAGCGCATCTTCCTCATGCTCGAGTTCGCGGGCAAGGGCGAGCTTTACCGACAGCTCACCAAGTACGGGTGTTTTACCGAGAAGCGCAGCGCGCGCTATATCGACCAGATGGCGGACGCACTCATGTACCTCCATGGGAAGCACGTCATCCACCGCGACATCAAGCCTGAGAACCTCCTACTCGGGATCAACGGGGAGCTCAAGATCGCGGACTTTGGCTGGAGCGTGCACGCGCCTGGAAACAGGCGCAAGACGCTTTGCGGGACTCTGGACTACCTTCCACCGGAGATGGTCGAGGGCCGCGAGCACTCGGAGAAGGTGGATTACTGGGCACTGGGGGTCCTCACGTACGAGTTTATCTGCGGCTCGCCGCCGTTTGAAGACCTGAGCGGATATAACGGTACGCTCGCTGCTGACTGTCGTCCTCGGAGTAGTTGCTAAATGTGTTTCATAGCTACCTACAAGCGCATACAACGCGTAGACCTGAAGATCCCTTCGAAGGTGTCACCAGAGGCACGCGATTTGATTACCAAGGTTAGTTTTTCCTTCCACCTGTTTTGTTTTGACGACAGTCTCACGGTTTTCGCAGCTTCTGCAGTACGACCCGGAGAGGCGTCTTCCCCTCGTCGAGGTAAGGAAACATCCGTGGATCGTGAAGTACAGGTCGAAGGGCCACTCGACCGCCGGGGCGGCATAATCTCTTATCGCTTGGGTTTTGTCGTCGCCGTCATCTCACCTCGCACTCTCACCAATGGACTCATGCACCGTTTCCCTGCACTTCTCTGGCTGTACATATATACCTGTACACTACACTCGTATGCATTGCGTGATATCCATGCTTTTTCGCATCGTTCAAAGTGTGCAATGATGTCATCGCTCGAACAATGCCCTCACCGAGGAAAACAATCTATGTTAGGTAATGCACGATGCGCCTTGTGTAGAGAGCACCTTGGCTGGATTGATGTTATGCACCGGATGGGATTCGCTGTGCTTGCAAGCTGTGGGGCCAACTCGGGGAATTACGCTCGGATTCAAGCGCCTAGGCGGGAAAGACCCAAGTTTGCCCGATGGGCCGATGGGACGAGGATTCGGGCGTTAATCTTCAGACTCCGACTCTGCACCGTATTCTTCCGGTCCTCACTTCCGTCAACGACAAGCACTTCATTCTCTACGACCTCGATGGTGACAAGCACACTCTCGGCTTCCCTTGGGCGTGCTCTTCGCAGCGCAGCGCGCTATCCCGTACGTTTTATGTGTTTCGAGGAAGAAAAACCCGCCTGACAGCGTACACCTCAGCGCCGCCCATTGCGGTCGTTTGCGACTGCAGTCAACATCCCCCAACCCCAACTGCAGACGACAACGCTCCCCAATGGCCTGACGGTCGCAACGGAGGCGCATCCTCATGCCCAAACGGCTACAGTCGGTGTGTGGATTGATGCGGGGTCGAGGGCGGAGACGGACGCGACGAACGGCACGGCGCACTTTTTGGAACACATGGCGTTCAAGGGTACGAACCGCCGCACACAGCAGCAGCTCGAGTTGTCAGTCGAGAGCCTCGGTGCACACCTGAACGCGTACACGTCGCGCGAGCAGACGGTGTACTACGCCAAGTGCTTCTCCAAGGACGTCGGCACGAGCGTGGACATCATCAGCGACATCCTCCAGAACTCGACCCTGGACAACGCCGCGATCGAGCGGGAGCGGGACGTCATCCTGCGCGAGCAGCAGGAGGTGGACAAGCAGATGGAGGAGGTCGTGTTCGACCACTTGCATGCCGTCGCGTTCCAGGGTACGTAACGTCAGCATGCGTCTGCAGCGGGCCAGGCGAAGCTCACGTTTTGCAGGCCAACCCCTCGGACGGACCATCCTCGGCCCCAAGCAGAACATCCTCTCTATCAAGCGCGATGACCTTTCGTCGTATATCAAGACAAATTACACCGCTGACCGCATGGTCCTCGTTGGCACTGGCGGTGTCGATCACGAGCAGCTCGTCAAGCACGCCGAGCAGCACTTCGCCAACCTCCCCGTCTCCCCCAGCCCCATTCCCCTCGGTCGTCTCTCCCACCCCAAGACGAACTTCGTCGGCTCCGAAGTCCGTATCCGTGACGACACCCTTCCCACCGCGCACGTCGCCATCGCCGTTGAGGGCGTCGGCTGGAGCTCGCCTGACTACTTCCCGATGCTCGTGATGCAGAGCATCTTTGGCAACTGGGACCGCTCGCTCGGCGCGGCGGGCCTGATGTCGTCGCGGTTGTCGCACATCATCTCGTCGCACAACCTGGCGAACAGCTTCATGTCTTTCTCGACGAGCTACTCGGACACGGGCCTGTGGGGCATCTACCTCGTCACCGAGAACCTGATGAACATGGACGACCTTGCGCACAGCACACTCCGCGAATGGACGCGCATGTCCATCGCGCCCAAGGACGTCGAGGTCGAGCGCGCGAAGAGCCAGCTCAAGGCGTCGCTTCTGCTGTCGCTCGACGGGTCGACCGCTATCGCGGAGGATATCGGCCGCCAGCTCGTCACGAGCGGCCGGAGGATGACCCCGAAGCAGATCGAGTTCGCGGTCGACGCGGTTACGACTGACGACATCAAGCGGGTCGCGCAGAAGTACCTTTGGGACAAGGATGTACGTTCCTCGTCCCCTGTGATTCTCGTCTCCCGGTGCCGTTAAACTGACCGTATGCGCGTACACAGATTGCCCTCGCCGCTGTCGGTCCCATCGACGGCCTGCTCGACTACAACCGTATCCGTAATGACATGTCATCGCTGCTCTACTAGACGGTGGCGGTATAGGTATTCGGGCGGGACGCTGTTGCTGTTGAGTAGTTATCGTCGTGATGCTAGCCAGCTTGCGAGTAGACCAAAAGTATCTACACACTCTTCTTCTAGACAAGAGTTGGCTTTAATCTCCGCTCACCGGCTTGCGCGCGCGTACTGTCTGCGTTCCGCCTAGGACGCTCTGTTATATGTGTTTGAATTTCGTCCGGCGCGGCAGCTTTCTGACCCCCGCAATCAACTGGTGGGTACCTATCAATTGAAGTGGCGGTCTGAGCTTGTCCGGAATTGACTCGGACTGGCCTGTGCTTTCAGTGGATGACACGCATGTGGATCCTGTCTCCGGACCGCCCAGTGACTCTGAGGTGAACATCCGGTCGACAAGGCGTGCGCTCGTTCTAAGATAGGGTATATTTATCGCTCCCATGTAGTCAGGTATTGGGACCGGGGGCGTTCGCTGGAGTTAGAGCATCGACTCCCTCAGACATCGTCCTTCCTGGTTCTGCAGACTTGTAGTATGAACGCGGCTCGGGCACCAGCTGAAGCTCTGTGGCGGGCACTTGCCATGCCCGTGGAGGTGATTTCACGGTTGCAACTTACACCGCGTCCGGATCCTGCGGTGAACTCGACGTTCAAGATCGGTACCGCGGCACAGGTGTGTATGTTCTCCCATCTTTGGAGACGAGCAGGGAATGATATGTCGTATATATGCAGATAGCGATTGGTCTTTCAGGACTTGCAGCGGCACACTTTCACCAGCTCAGGACCGGGATCGAGCAGACCGTGACCGTGGACGCACGCCATGCTGTCATCGAATTCAGTGAGTGGAACGCTGGGAGCACGAAAGTTTGGTAGAGTCTGACGTTCTACTTCCAGAGAGCGAAGCGTATTACGAGGTGGAGGGGTCAAAGCAGGAAACTGAATTGTTCGACAAGCTCGCGGGTGTGTACCGCACCAAGGACGACAGCTACGTGCGAATCCACACCAACTTCCCTCAGTGAGCTAGTTGCAGATACATCCCTTGTCCAAATATTTCTAACGTCGTCGCCCCGCGGCAGCCACAAACAAGGCATACTAAACATCCTGAAGTGCGAGCCGACGAAGGAGTCCATCCAGGAAGCGTTATTGGGTTGGAACTCAATCGACTTCGAAACGGCGGCGGCAGAGAGCAAGATGGTCGCCACTGCTCTGCGCTCGTTCGAACAATGGGATGCACACCCGCACGCGCAGGCACTCAAGGGCACCCCGCCCGTTGTGTTGTTGAAGGTGGGCGACGCGCCGAAGCGGGAGGTTAAGGGCGACCCGACGCGCCCGCTGGAGGGCATTCGCGTGCTGGAGCTGACGAGGGTTCTTGCGGGCCCGGTGTGCGGGAGAACGCTCGCGGGTAAGATACTGTTGGATTCGTGCTGTTGGTCTGAGGCATGCTTACATCGTTCACGATAGCGCATGGCGCGGACGTCCTATGGGTTACGTCGCCGAAGCTTCCTGATCTCCCAAGTCTGGACGTGGACACTTCGCGAGGGAAACGCACTATCCAGCTCGACCTGAATGACCCTGCGGACCGTGAGACGTTCGTGTCCCTGGTGGAAGATACGGATGTGTTCCTCCAGTCATATCGACCGGGCGGGTTGGCGGGCAAGGGTTTCGGCGTCGAGGAAGTGGCGAAGGCGCGTCCGGGAATCGTTTATGCCAGTTTGACCGCGTTCGGGTGGGATGGACCTTGGAGAGACCGCCGTGGGGTAAGTCCAGACGCAGCTCCATAACGTCTCCTGGTTCTCACGACGCACAGTTCGATTCCCTGACTCAGACGGCTACCGGGTACAATGTCGCCGAGGCCGAAGCGTATGCTATGTTTACCGGTCAGGACGGACCACGTCCACTCCCTCCGAAGGCGCTTCCCATGCAGGCATTGGACCACGCTGCAGGTTACATGTTGGCGTTCGGAATACAGGCTGCCTTGTGTCGGACCATCACAGTACGTCTGCGATAGTTGAGTCTCGGGGGAACGTTGACTGAGGGTTGTTGCTCGCAGGAGGGCGGCTCTTGGGAGGTGAGAGTCTCCCTTGCAGTGGTCGGGCAGTGGATTCGGTCCCTGGGACGTCTCGATCCTATCTTGGCATTCAAAAATGGTCCACCGCTACCACCACGTTCTGGAGGCGATCCGGAGGTTGCTATGTACTCGACTCAGATTTTGGAGACCAAAACCCCTGTACACAAGGAAGGTGTGGAACGAAGGAGGATGAGGGCAGTAAAGCATTCAGCCATTTTGTCTGCAACTCCTGCACGGGAAGGAGACGCACCCATGCGCTTGAATGCGCACTCTCCAGAA
Organism: Ganoderma multipileum BCRC 37180; assembly: GCA_000338015.2. Classification (NCBI taxonomy): domain Eukaryota; kingdom Fungi; phylum Basidiomycota; class Agaricomycetes; order Polyporales; family Polyporaceae; genus Ganoderma; species Ganoderma multipileum. The sequence continues at coordinate 67,693 of BACB01003215.1, forward strand.
TGGCTGAAAACGAATTAAAGCGTAGTGTATGCCGTAGTCCTAATACGCCGTAGTACTATTGTGATTCATCTCAGACCCAGTCACGGTCCATCCCCGCTTAACAATAAATTTGTAATGTACGAGGAACTGATACACAAAGCACTTATGTAAATATTTTTGCCTTTGTCACTGTCCTCCGTGATGCGTCCTCGAGGAAGACAGGCGGAACGGTCATGCATCCAGCTACGTCAGTTGCCTTACACGGGTGCGAGGTGCAACGCCGGCAAATCCCGAGTGGATGCGGCTCTCGTGATTCCCCGCACTCCGAGGTCCGAAATAACCGAAAACACTCCTTGCCCCAGTCTCCTCCTCTTGAGTCTCCACATCCACAGTTCTACCATGAGGCCATCAGCGGTTCGTCTGCTCAACATTCTCGTCCCTGTCAAGCGGTGGGTGTAGCGCTGCAACTCCTGGTATGGCGGCCATTGAAGAACCGTCATATACAGGACGGTAGACTATGCGGTCAAAATCCGCGTCAACCCAGACCAGAAGGGCATCGACCTCAATGTTAAGCACTCCATGGTGAGTCCCCTCCCTTCATGCACGCGCGCGGCGCGCTCAAGTGCGAGCTGCTGGCAGAACCCATTCGACGAGATTGGTGCGTTTCCATTTCCTTGACCGCTCGCTTGCGCCAGGCGCCTGACGCGCCGCCGCCGTTCGCGCCAGCTGTCGAGGAGGCCGTCCGGTTACGCGAGAAGCTCAAGGACGAGGTCAGGTCCATCAAAGTCGTCACCATCGGCCCCCCCAAGGCCGCCGAGACTCTCCGCACTGCGCTCGCCATGGGCGCCGACGCAGGCATCCACGTCGAGGTCCCTGACTCTGCCCCCGCGCCGGAGCCGCTGGGCGTCGCGAAGGCGCTGCGTGCGGTCATCCAGCGCGAGAAGGATGGAGTTGACCTCGTTATCATGGGCAAGCAGGCGATCGACGACGACGCGGGCCAGACAGGCCAGATGCTCGCGGGCTTGATGGACTGGGCGCAGGCGACGTTCGCGAGCAAGGTTGTTGTGGACCCGAAGGCCAAGACGGCGGAGGTGACGAGGGAGATTGATGGGGGTATGGAGGAGCTCAAGTGCCAGCTGCCGTTGGTCGTGACGACGGATCTGCGGTGCGTTCTTTTGCCCATTCTAGTGTCTGTCCTTACATTCTGACTTTCATGGCGTTGCAGGCTAAATGGCAAGTCATACTGTAACTACTGCAGCTCGCTATATGCTGATGCGTTTTCCAGAGCCACGGTACGCATCATTACCCAACATTATGAAGGCGAAGAAGAAGCTCATCGAGAAGTTGACCCCGGCTGACCTTGGGGTCGACCTCGCCCCATTACTGGAGACGCTCAGGGTCGCTGAGCCACCAAAACGCGTTGGGGGAGGAAAGGTCAGTGCTTTCCCTTACGCTCTCGCGCCATGTAGACGAGAGTAACATCGTCTGTAGGTGGAGAGTGTGGAGCAGCTCATTGCAAAACTGAAGGAGGCTGGTATCACGGCTGTGAAGTCATAGCTGAGTGCCCCGTGTTAGACCTTGTATATCATTTGCATCTAGATTCCACCACCCCGACTTGAGTCCTTCCATCGCCAGATGCTGTCCGCCGCCCGGTACCGGAGCACTCAGTGGGATTTATCAAATGAACTGAACGGTAAGCACTGCTATTCTACAGGTACCACACCGACCGGGGGTCATCCTCTGGCACTCCATGCTCTTCTTCATACGCGCGCTGCCACTCCGTCAAGCGACTCATCAAGTCAGCCCACTCGTCCTCCGAAGTCACCCCTTCCAGCCATTTATTCTCCTCGCCTCGCTCCTGCACGCGGATCCAAGCGCGTTTCAGCAGCAGCGAGTTCTTCCTCCCCATCCGCCTCCAAGGCTCCACGTACTTCTTTCCATCCTGCGGAAGCGCACCGACGTCCTTCAGATAGTCCACGAGCGAGTCCTGGTAATCATGATCCGTCTCGGACTCAGCCACAAGCCGGTGTCCGACATAATATGGGTCTAGGCCGTTCTCTCGAAGCTCGTTCTCGCGCACAACGAGCTCGCCAAGCATTTCTTGGCGTGAAGGCAGGACGGACGAGTTCGCGATCGCGTGGGCGATGAGCAAGCTCTGTGCGATGTCCGATGGACAGTTCGCCACGAGGACCGGCAGGCCGACGAACGCGAGCGACGTGGGTGGGATGTCCGGGTGCAGACTGAAGATGTGCCGATGTAACGGGAAGACATACCGCAAGTTGCTGACGAGCGTGCGCGCGGTTGTCGAGTTGAAAGGGGTACCCTTGTCGACGGCGAGCACGGACGAGTGGGGCGCGCTGAGGAACGGGATGCGGAACTCGTATCCCGTGCCGAGGATCAGCGCGTCGACGTCGTGTAAGGCGCTGCCGTCCACGAAGACGACGGAGGTGCGGTTGAAGTGGGCGATGCGCGGCTTCGGGACGACGTTCGCTCCTGGGGTGGGGTCGTTCCCCGGGTTGAGGGATTGGTATGTCTGGGAGGAAAGAATCGGTGCGTGAGCTTTCCGACTTTAGAGAGAACGGGGAGTGTGCTTACAACCCGTGCGACTTTGCCAACCTGCAGTGCTGCATCACGCCCGCTCGCCCCGGCCCCAACGATGACCACTGTCCGGTTCGCGTATCGCTCGGGTTGGCGGTAGTAAATGGAGTGGATGATCTCGCGCTGCGGCGTCCCCGTTGGGGTGTTGGCCAGCCACTCATCCGTCCCGTCCCACTTCGGGATGTTCGGGTAGTGGTTGTGCCCGTTGGCGACAACGAGGTGATCGAAGGCGCGCTTGAACACGCGTGATGGCGCGCTCGAAGACTCCCTCGGATCTGGATCCTGGACGTGCACCTCGAGCTCCCACTCGCCCTGCTCCGCGTCCCCGACCCAGTTCGCGGCCACGACGCGATGGTGGAGGTGGATGTACTGCGAGAAGTTGTAGTGGTCGGCGAAGGCCGTGTGGTACCGCTGCACGAAGTCCCACGATGGGAAGAGCGGCGTGTTTGGCGGGAAGGTGAAGTTGGGGTACGTCATGGTTGGGTGGGGCGTGTTTGTGTGTAGGAGGGGGTACGTTGGGGACTCGGGGAGGTCAGGGTAGTGCGGGAGCGGGCCCGGGAGATCGGGCAGCCACACCCCGCCGACGTCCCTCCGCTGCTCGTACAGAACGACTTCCCAGTCGCGCTGCACGTCGGGCGGGAGGTCGAAGATGGTCTTGAGGATCGCGAGGCCGCCGCTCCCGGCGCCAACGATAGCGATGGACTTGGCTGGTTTCCTAGAGGGGAAGGGTGCAAGGACTGTCTGGTCGACGTCATATGCATGGCCTAGGGTGGTCAGAGGTAGCAACAGGAGCACGAGTTGGGCGAGGTGGACCATGGCGCCTAAGCCGCAGTTCTGTATTATGGTCGAGAGGCTTCAACGGGGGCACGGCCAAGAAGACTGACAACGCTGCGGAGAAGACATGTCTGACATATAAACGTAGAAGTGGCATGGCGAAGGTCCAGAGGTGTTACGTCGTCTCAGCCACTATTGCTCGATGTCCGAGCCTTATGGCGCAATCTTCCTGGGCCAATTCCATCCCTCAGAAGTTCTTATCATTCCCAGACGCAGTTTTGACTTGTCAGACAGCGAACCATCGTCTTCGCGACTGGTCGTGGTGTCCATGCACGGAGAATTGACTCAAACAGACCTGGCGAAGGACAATCGAAGAAGTTCAGTTCGAAATCGCCAGTTGAGAGCGCACAGCCACCTGAATCCTCGCTGAAGAAGCATATCGTTCGCAGAACAAATATGCGAAGCCCAAAAGGCGAGCAGCTGACTAACTCCGAGGAGCCAGAGCCGATGGCCGGACTGTCTATCGGTCATACGACGGCGGGCAAGGAATTGCGTAGTGCGCGTATCTACATGTGTAATGATTATCCACTTCTTGACTCTGCGATGGATGGACGGGATAGGACATGCTGCAGCTACCTGGGCAGGTGTTCATGGACCCTTGATGCCGCCTACGGATTCCATCGTCTACCCGAAAGGTCAGGCAAAGGCAAAAATAAACACGCGAGATTACTCACGAAAGGAGACGCTGTCGGCCCATCGAGCACCGCCAGTTCCTCGTCCGTGAACGGGAGCCGCGGGAGGAGATACGTCCTGAGTGGCACCAGCAGCAGGATGATGACTGGGAACCCGATCGCAGCTGCGCGCGAAGCAAAGATAAGTAAGTAAACATCCCCAGGACGAACAGAACGGCGGTCCTAGAGCGCACCGATTGTCTGGGTCACAGCCATGGTGGCGCCAAACCCGATCAGCTGCACGGCGACGAAGAGGAGGATCCTGGATTTGCGGACCCTGCGGAGCGGCTCATCCGCAGGCGTGAGCGCCTTGTCACGGACGAAGTACAGGAGCTTGCGCGTGATCCCGTTGCCTTGCAGGGCGTCGAGGCCCATATACCAGCTACGCACTAGTGAGCAATGTATTACGAGACACTGGTGCGAAATGGGGTGCTCACAAGAGTCCGGCAAGGACGCCTCGGGGGATGAGGCCGAGGACGTGCAAGAACGGGCCGGTCAAGAGGACGAGACAAAGTGAACCCTGGGCGAGGTTCGAGACGCGCTGCTCCACGACCGCGACGGGCACTTCGTGGCGGCGGATGTCGCCCTCGCCGTCTCGCGTCTGTGTCGGGTCCGGTTCCAGGTCGGATCCGCGCGGAGCGTGCAGGCGCGATCGGGTGCGAGTAACGTGAAGATTCTCGCCGGAATGGCGAGAGGGGGCCCGAGTATGACTCTGTGTGGAAGGCACGGCTTTGTTCTTGCCGCTGCGCTCGGAGCCGGACTCAATATCGCCTTCTCGTTCGTGGCCCATGACCAGGAGGGAAGTCGTGTGGATGGGCGCTTGGGGTATCAGTCCATTGGGAGCGGGTATACCAAGCAGTCCTGCTATGAAGGTGGTGATCCCAAGAAGGAAGAAGTCATAGTGGAAGCCTGGGGGCTTGCGGAGGGGGAACTCTGTGCCTTGAGCCATCAACGACTGTTCACATGCACGTCAGTTGGTGTGGATAGGAGGCAGACTTTGCGCGGCATACCGAGACGTTGTGGTCGAAGAAGAACAGCACCCATAGCGCAACGCCGAACGGGAACGAGATTCCGACCCATTTGCCGTCCAGCTCCCAGAATCGGACGAGCCATGGCCTATCGCCGGCGGGCATGAAGGCGTGGCCCGTCGGGAGCGTTGTGGGGTTTGCATGGTTGAAGCGGCCCCAGTACGCCATCGCGGACGACGCGACCAAGGAGATAGGCATGCCGTAGTCCGCAAGAAAGCGGCGCACGTGCCTGTGGAAATAGCCAGACTGCGAGAGCGTGCGGAAGAGGAACGCGGTCGCGGTCATGAGGAGGGCCAGGACAATGCCAACAAAGGCACCATCAAGACTCCCGGACTCGGTCGAATCCGTGGGGGACGGGATGGGGAACTGGCGCGTGATGACCTGGACACCGTACTGGAGGTACACCCAGGAGACGTAGAATCCGAAGGTGTCGCACGAGAACAGGGTGACATATTTGAGGAAGTTGCACCCTGCCGGTTCTCGTGGTTAGTCGCCTGACTTGGTCTGACCAACGTGCTTACAATTGAGGGCTGCCGTGATCCAGTGGAGGATCGCTCCCCAGAGGTACACCCAGCCGACGAACTGCAGGTAATTGGGTGCATCGGGCTGGCGTTCGACTATGTCGAATATCGTCTTGTTCAAGACCGTGATGGGACCTGTGACGCCTGCGATGCAGAGGGGCTGGGCACCGAAGACGGAGAAGATGAAAGCGGCCATGAAGGAGGACAGGAGGACTTCTGATACGCCATACTGTTGAGTTGTCTCTATGAGGTCTAGGGAGAAGGCAATGCCGGGAAGCACGCTGGGAACAAATTGTGCGATAAGTCGAGGAAAGACGTGGTAGAGGAGATACTCACTTTGCAAAGAATATGAGGACGATTGCGGGGATGACTCTATAGTTCCATGCATCTACCCAGTCGCTTGCGTAGTAAGGAGCGCGTGCGCGAATGTCGGAAATGATGCCACGGCCGACGAATGTTGGAATCCAAGAAAGCGGTCTCTTCTTGTTTCGGCAGAGAGTCGCTGAGGGGGAGCGGGATATTGACTCGGGGTTATCAGGGACGGTCCGCTCGTCATTCCAGTCATCAGAGGTGCCCGCCTTCTCGTCTACAGAGGCCATTTTGTTGGTACCGATATGTTGTGTCTCCGACTGCGTGAACGAATGGGATGGCGCGATGAACCAAAGCTAAAGTCTAGTGGGATGCGCGATGCAGCTGATGCTGTCGGCTAGTGAACTGCTGAAGAGTTGAGAGGCTCACCTAAGGAGCATCTACTTCAAGAACCCTCCCAACACCATGGTCCAGAAAGGGGTCGCAGAGGAAGCAGGTGTGGAGGACAAGGGCAAGTACACGACCGCGAGAAGGACATGGTCGGCAAATGGATTGACTTGCGTGGCCGAGGAGCGCTCCGAGATGGTTCCCCATCTTCCAACTCGGGGGGGCGTCCGATCGCGATCGGCCAACCGCGACGAGCGGGGAGCGCGCGTCCTTGGCATGTCCTCCTTGCGACGATGACTTCCACTACCGATTCGCCGCGACGCAAGACGCTCCTTGAGAAGCTGCACACGTTCGCCTACTTCAGCAGCGGCGTATATGCGCTCTTCATCGCCCTCCTCGCCACGCCGTTCTTTCAAAGACAGTGAGTACCCTGCCATCACGCTCCCCAACCGCGTGTTTCCCCCACAAGCGGCCGCAGTTGACGTCACTTCGCATTCAGTGCTTTCTACCAACACGCCATCAGGCTCCCCTGGGGTGCCCGCTTCGACCTCCCGGAGAAATATGGCCTCGCACGTACGTCCTCAGTCCACCTATGGAATGCATTCGTGTCTTATGGACCGGGATAGCGGGCAAGACCATGAACTTCCAGCTTACCACCTCGGATAACCTCACCCTCGGAGCATGGTTCGTCCTCTCCGACCCGTTCTACCAGTCCCGTCGTATGTCTTCACCCCTTCCTATCGCCCACCCCACCGTGGAGGTCGTCCAAGACGCCATTCGCACATACCCCACTATCCTCTACTGCCATGGCAATACCGCCACCCGCGCAGCCCCTGCACGCGTTCAACACTACATATCCTTCACATCCCGGTTCCACGCGAACGTTATGGTGATCGACTACCGAGGATTCGGCGAGAGCCAGGGAGAGCCCTCGGACTGGGGCCTGAGGGAGGACGCGCGTACAGCTTGGCGCTGGCTCTTGGAACACGGCGCGAAGCCTGAGGATATTTTGATCGTCGGACACAGTCTCGGGACGGGGGTCGTCACGACGCTCGCAACTTGGCTGGCCCAGGAGGGCATCAAGCCCCGCGGTGTCGTGCTGCTCGCCCCGTTCATGAACGTGGCCTCGCTGTTGGAGACGTACGACATCCAAGGATACCCCGTACTGCAGCCGCTGCAAACCTTCCCTTTCGGACGCAGTGAGTGCTCCATATGGCTTTTACATTCGTGCGCAACAATAGCTCAACGTGTGCGATTCTGCAGAACTTCTAAAATGGCTGGTACGGCACGAGTTCGACACCCTGGACGCTATCCAGGACATCAACGTTCCCGTGCTCATTGCCCACAGCCAGGACGACCCGGACATCCCATACCACCATTCACGTACTCTGCTGGACAAGTTGCTCGCTCCGCACCTCCCTGTGGCGCCTTCGCTGCCGCCGAATCCGGACATGACATTCACCAAGGAACAGTATGCCGAAGTCCTTGCAGGGGAGAAGCAACGTCGTGCGAAGCGCAGTGAGCTCGTGCGCAGAGTGGAGATTCCCAGCTTCGGCACCGTCGAAGAGTTCGACGGGTCCGCCGGTAAGGTGGTCTACGTCGAGACCTTTTGGGGCCAGCACAATAAGGTTGGCCTCCAGGAGGGGGTGCAGGACGTTATTGCGAGCACTTTCCGTCTTGGGTCTCACCTATAGAGCGTCGCTTTCCGTACATTTTTCAGGGAGGACGTAAGTTATGATACCTTGCACTGGGATCATGATCCTTGTTGTTACCCTTCTTGCGGCACTTCATCTTGTAGTGTTAGTGTTAGACTTACTGTTGTACTAATGGATTAGACTTCCGTACCGTTTCATCTGGTGATGCCCATCACCGAGCACCCACAAGCAGGCATTTATACCGCTGGTATTGTCCGTACACATCTCTCTACTTATCGTTCTACAGCAATCTCCCGACCTCTACCCTCGGGCCCCTTCTTCCCCTCCCCCGCCGGCACCACCATCTTCCCAGCCGACTAAGTGCTCTCCGACCATGCGCATTCGCCACAAACACCTCATCCTGAAACGAGAGGTGAGTGTGGCCTTCACCATTACCGAATAGCGCTGATTCCAATCCCTTCCATGCACAAGGACTCGCCGCCACACGACCAAAAGCTCACGCCCACCGTCCCGCGGCGCCGCAAGTCAACCCGCTTCGCGTCCCTGTTGCCAGCGACACTCCACCCATCCAAAGCCGCCGATCTGCGCGGCACAGGAACGGCTAAGACCAGCACTCGGAAGAACAGCACGAGCGCACTGGGTGTGGCGCGGGAGGACTACACGCGCAAGACGGACTGGAAGCGCGGCGCGTTCACGAAGCTGCATGGGCAGATTCGCTGCCTGTTCTGTGCACTGCAGCCGACGCAGCCGCGTGGGACGCTCAACCGCTTGCCCGACGCCGCGGCGCGCCATCTCCGGGAGTGCTGTGTCCATTTCGAGGAAAGTGACATGTATGCGGGGTACAGGACGACGTTGAAAGAGGATGGAGGGGGGCGCGGGAGGCCATCCAAGAAGGAGATCGTGGCGGAGGTGATCAAGGATTACAAGAAGATCGCGGTGGCGCAGGTGTTTTGTCGCCAAGGCAAGGCGCACAAGAAACGGTGCGCGGAGCTGGGGCTGTCGCCGTTAGACGTGGAGGAGAGGCTCGAGCGGCACGCGGCGCTGTATAAGGCGGAGGAGTGCGGGTGTTGTCCGCATCCGTCGTTTGAGGACTGCCTTGCCAAGGTGAAAGAGGAAGCGAAGAAAAATAAGAAGACGAGTGTTAAAGAAAAAAGGCAGTTGAAGCAAGCTGTTCCAGGCCAACTGGTGCGCATCAAGGAAGAAGAACAAGAGGATCTGCTTTCCGGCTTTCAGGATGTACTGCTAGCATCTCCAAATTCTGGGGACGCGGAAGTGCAGGAATATATGCGGAAGCGGAAGGTTTTTGAGCATGACGAGGAGGAGGAAGCGGAGGTCGCCACCCTGTTGAAGCGACGTCGAGTCGGAGTCATCTGAACCATGTCTCCTTCAGAGGACTGAGGTCAGTGTTGTGCCGGTCGCCAGACTGTCGCCAGGAGTTGCCGAGTCGCCAGGTTTCCGTGACTGTCGCTGGAGTTGCCAGGGAACTTTCACACGGCCGCCGCGTAAGGCGACCATCTGGGGACCATAGGGCGCCTCCAGAGCTGCAACCTTCGGTCGCGAAGTCCCTCGGAAGATAATGAGAGATATTCATATACAGTTCGATACAGCTAGTAAATAAAGTGATGTACATATGTGCGACCTTCAAATACCAAGAGTTGCGGTCAAAAGGTCATCACGACCGGGTTCAGATTCATTTTCGGCTTCTGCGTCAACCTCCCCTTCTGCGTCCATATCGAGGAGTTCCCAAATTGCAAGCTCTTCGTCCAAACTCGGAACCGAGGTTCGTGTCTCGCGGGCCGCCCAGTACGGTCTCGTGAAATCGAAGAGCTGCTCGAGAGAAATTTTGAGTTGTGACGGAAATATACCCGGTACAGGCTCCGAGTCCTCATCTTCATTACATCAGTAGATGCCCAAATCTATTATCGCATCTTATTGCGTATTATTCTGCCTTCAAGACCGATAATACGTGACAATAGCTCCCAAGACCCAAGACCCAATATAGCCGATTCTGCGTGATAATACAGCCGGTGCTTCATGCAATAATACCAGCAATATCATTTCGCACGGGTTCACTCGATCCCTGTCCAGCACATTGGAATGCGGCCACTAGTAGATTCGGTAAGTACTATAGTACATGTTCCTGTTACACGAAGCTAGCCACCTCTGCACTCGGATCGCGCTGCTCATGCCGGCAATATGTAGTACATACTCACGCTCCTCGGACACGCCGCCTGGCTGTACACATCACCACAGCAAAACACAGGTTCGGATATCTTCGCATAAGGAATAAAATTGGCGTAAGACCCTCACCGAACCTCGGGACGTGGATGCGCCGTCTGCCTCTTGAGACTCCGAACACCGTGTAACCCATACCCCATCATGCTCTATGAGCGTGGCCACAAGAGGGGATATAGAGAAGGGGGCATGTTCTTGCAGGACGAGGAATGCTGTCAAACAGAGGATTGAATACTTACCGAGGGCATCCAACAGCTATGCAGCCGGGTGCAATATGCGCTCAGCTTGCGGCCACCCTACATCCGGGAGAGATCCTATGCCGGACGTGAGATTACAAGAAGGGGGGAAAATGCGAGACCTGGACTTACGCATCCAAGCACCAGGCATGTCCAATCGCGTTCACACAGTTGCTGGCCAGGAAGGAGAGACTATGAGGCGACCCAGCAGACCCTTCGGGCATCCAAGACCTGTGCGCGTTTCCAAGAGAGCTACAGGGCATAAGACCGCTTGAAGTGGGGGAAGGAGAGGGGTCGGAGGGGGTAAAAACGATGCAGACGGCGGGCTGACGTGGCGGTTCACGACAGAGAACAAGTGACAAGCGCCCTGCGTCCGCGCTCTGGTGATGGGCGTCTCACACTTATGCCAATTATTTTTCTAACCCGTGGACACTGGGCCGTTCTCCATCTCGCTGCCTTTCCTCACCACTCCTTTTGCTCAATCATCTTCTGCTTATCCTTAAAAGATCGCTTCGATAACGAATGTACTATAACTAGACAGGCTGGAAATCCTGCCGAGGTACCGACTCCGAAAACCGTCGAGATTGGGATCAGCGTCGAAGTAATGGCAGGGGCCCGGGCGAGCGCGACGGAAAGGCGAAATAAATGAGATGTGGATGGTGAGGCGAGCAGGAGGTTCGGTAGAGAGGCGAGATCATGTTCTGGTTCATGAGGTATGTACCTACGGCATGACGGCGGCCACCGAGCGAGCGAGTCTCCTGTTCAGAACGCATGACTGTAGGCTTGCAGTCGAGCTGGGTATTGTCAGAGTATAACTGGGGAAGTGATAAGGTGTGCTTGGGATGCAACGTTAGCGTGCTAAATCCACCGCATCTGCTGTTTTCGCTGCCTGCGCTGCCCGCTTCTTGTGACTTAAAGCGCTTGCTGGTATTATCGTATTATCAGTTTCAATAATACCTGTAAGACGGTAATAGATTTGGCGATCTACTGATGTATCCGAAAAGTCGTCATCTGAATCTGTGTATGCTTGATACCGCGCGGCAATTCTCGCGAATGCACCAGCGGGGTTAGTGTTTGATGTACTTGTACCTGTCAATTAATTGGGGTCAGCCTCCATGCAGGAACTCAGGCTCGGCTAGTGAAAGTATAAATACCCAAACGTGCTCGCGACGAGTCTGTGGCAGTTGGACTTGGGTGACCACTCTGACTAGTGGCAGGTGAAGTCGCCATGGACTCGGACGTGGCTTCTTCCATGGCTGCAGCTTCATCCAACTGTCGTACCTGAATACGGTCACCAAAGTGGCGCTTGAGCCGTTCCTTGACTCGCCGCCAGACGTACTCATCACGGAGATGAGCACGGAGCTCCACGAGCATCAGGAAAAACCCCCCTGAGGAATTACTGGTAATGCATGTAATAGTTATTAGAATACTGTACATTCCTTGAAATCCAGGTACCATCAGTATGCTACTTGTGATACTTTAAGCTACAGGATAAGAAAACTGGTCTTACCAATTACTGATTATTCCTATGCTGTTACAGAAAACAACACTTCTGGCAGATACATCAGGAAAACCCTCATTGGCCAATTTGCACTAACTGTACTACTGTTGAACTATCTCAGCACTATTCACTGCTATACTGCTTATTACAACTATTTTATAGCTATGCTAGATCTATTTCTATATTTTTACCACTATAATGCAGATAGATTATACACTCAAGCCCACACATTAACGACAGTGGAAGCACTTCAAGTTTATATACTAGGGCGCAACAAATGCAATATATTGATAGCTTTATACAATATACAACAAGAGACTACACTAATTCAGGTAAAGAACAAGACCACAAGAGCAGCACAACAGTGTTGACTGTGGGATTGAGCTGATGCTATACATTATCTTTCAAATCCTGCTTGCCCATCCGTGACGCTCTCCCCATCAACCACCCACCCCACCCGGACTCAGACTGCGAAGCTGAATCTTCAGCAGACTGCTGCTGCCACCACCGTCACTACCCACCAGTTTCAACCAGGGTGGATAAGCTTTTCCTGTTAG
>BACB01003218.1:0-19405 GCA_000338015.2 Ganoderma multipileum BCRC 37180
CCACTAGTCCCTCGACTAGCCTTTGGTCTAAACGACTCTACCTTTGGGTTAACCCCCAAAGGTTGAGATGTAATATACAGCGTCCTTAACCTACCCTGTTTAGTGAGTTTGGTAGGTCTTCGTGCAGGTTAGTGTGAGTGCTCGTGCTGTTTGATTATGGAGTAGTATGTCTTGTGCTTGTGTATAATCCTTTGTATATATATGTATGTATGTTATGCTATTGCAATATATGTCTGCTTTAAAGTCTTACTACTGTGTGTGTTTGTGGCCAACCTAGAGCAGCGCCTGTATATAATGCCATGGTATTCTTAGTACTATCCTAGTAATTCCTTCTAATTACATGTTGTTCCTAGTAACAAACAAATGAACCTGTACTATTCAGATGAAATTACTGCAATTACATACTACATGAAATTATAAGTCATAAACAGGATTTAACAGGTAATAAGTGAGAAATACAATCAATTGCTAGTAATTCCTAGGGGGGGTTTTTCCTGATGAGATTCATCATGGTACTTGTGTTGAGGCATGTGCGAAGATTGGTCATGATCAGACCAAGTGTGCTGAAAAGTCGTTCGCATTCAGTCGCTGATGGGCATATAGAAAGGATATGAATGGCGAGTCGATGAAGGGGAGGGAGAGGTACATCTGGGATTGTATAATCTTGCCAGAACCGGACTGCATCAGGCTCGGTGTGTGCCTATAGGTAGACAAGTGCCTAGTTAGTAAACAGTTGAAGCTGAGGTAAGACGAAGAACCTCTTTAGCCAGTGCCTCTACTGCATCCATTGTTACCTGCATACTACTACCACTGCTCAAGCTAACATTGCCTCTATACTGGTGCCGATGCATGAGCGGTATGCCACCAGAGACATTCTCGCTCGAGTCGTTTGATGCACGCTGTTCACTGGACTGGCCATCCTTGAGGTAGGATGTCACCTCAGTGTACAGCGATGTAGGAGTGGGGTCGTTAGGCCAAAAGCACTTCCACAGACGTGCAAGTAGATTATAGATGGCGGTGGGAGCAAAATAGACCACAATTTGACGGAAGGGTGCGGTGTAGAGCCATAGATTGAGGATTGCTACAGCAACAAAGACATCTTGGTCTGCCTTTGCCCAACGGGCTTCAAGGCTCTGACACACTGCGGTATGGATGGAATAATCTTGTGGATCCATCAACGAGTCAAAGAACCGAAATAGAAATGCAAACACCATGAGAACTTGGTCCAATCGACAGTCTTGCATCTGCATGATGTTGGTAGCGATGGCAAGCAGCTCAAGGTGGTGTTTGACACTGTGAAAGCCATCAATCAATGTAAGAGTACTGTGCATTACTAGAAATAAGATGCTGCCACTGGTACTGTATCGGACGTACCGTGCTAGTTGGTGCCAAAAGAGATTGTCATTGATAATAGGTATCATCTCACGAGTCTTCGCATGTGCATCATTCGTCCCAGAGATGAAGAGGTGGCGATCAGCAACGAGCATGGATAGAGGGATCCTCAACTGGAGGAGGCATCGGTAGGCTAGATAGTGTGAGGTCCAGCGAGTGAGGACACCTCGAATGATAGTCAACGATACGCCGTTATTGCCGGGCAGGTTGAGCTGGATATCACGAAGCAAGGCCAACAAAAATAGGCGGCCACGCAACCACTGAATGAGCTTGTCGGCTTTGTCTGCCCATTGGAACAGGGAGGAATCTGCTTTGAAGTAGTCGCCGACAACAAGCTCGACCTGTATGTGATTAACCTTGTAACTACATATCGCAATAGTTGCAAACATTTGTACTAACCTGATATGCATAACAATCCGGGCCGACCAGTTCAGGACACTCCTTCACGATCTCCGAACGTGCCTTTCGAGACTCACCACTACAGTCAGTGGTTACTGCAACAACCGAGACCTTCTACTCTGTCTCTACTAGTGTGAGGACCTTGCAAATCATGCAGAGAAGATTCTTAGCAGTCTTCACCTCGTTCGAGGTGTCGTAGGTCTTGACCGTATGCATGCGGGTCTCCTGTTACCCCATTATTTAGTCATAACACATCAGATGAATAGGTACCAAATCGGCAAACCATACCTTGCCTCATGCAGTGATCATGAATGCAATCAGGTGGTGTTGATTGCACAGGTTGAAGCCGTCGCACTGTAGTGTCACAAAGCCGTTCTTGCAGTTGTCCTGTGCCACTTTGCGATGCACCTTAAGCTCCATAGGTATGATTCAGTTCGTGAGGACCTTTCGCATCAGATTCTTCACATTCTGATGTAAGAAGGTGTCCGTGAAGTTGATCCATGCCGGACTCTCAACCCAAGAAAGTGCCCAGTTATTCCCTGCCGTAAGGCATGTGAGGTGCGACTCATAAAGCAACTGTCGAGCCTCATCTCATGTCTCGGCTGCTACCTGCTCCTGTGGGGTTGAGTGATGCATTGTGCGACGTCTCTTGGAGGAGGAGGCTGTCGAGAGGGGACTGTCATCATGATGCTTCCCTTGAGCTATTGCACTCAGGGATGGACTCGGAAAGGGAGACGTTGCATGCATTGAATGTGCAACGTGAAGATACGATAAAAGAGGGAATGGGGAATGTGATTGGGGGGTACCGGCAAGCGGTGTACTAGGTGCAGTAGGAATGGAAGAGGCACCGGCAAGGGCGAGCGGAGAAAGGACAGTGTGCGGGGTCGACGACTCAGATGCACGACCAATATTTGACGGTCCGGGCTCACCCATCTGAAAGCCAAGAGGCAGAAGAGGCCCACCCGAAAACCATTGCATTGAGGGCACTGGGGCTGCATCTACTCAGGATTGTGAGGGACTAGATTGAACATGGCAATCCTTGTTCATCTGCTTAACCTCGGCGCGTGCCCGCTCTTGCACTGCCTTGTCCTCCCGGGAGATGTTACTGCAGAGGCTCAGATGGCGAAGCATGTTAGGCCCAGACCCCTTGATCCATGCGCCCTCTGGAAGAGCCCACACTGCACACCAGTGAAAGGTATGGTTAGCATATGGAGACGATGCGGGATGGGAGTCGACAGCGGTTTCACTCGAAGATACAGCAGCAGAGCAAAGACTACTCACAATCTTGCTCAATCTGAGCAGCATCCCGGACCCACCCTGTCGAAGCATCTCGCCGTTGCTCCTCCTCGATGCGCTTGATAAAGCACCTCTTACACCAAACCTTCGGCTTATCTCCGACATATCCCGTGCGGTTGGTCTTGTCTGGGTCACTGAATTGCGGGTGATCGTAAAATTGACAGCGGTACCACCCCCTGCTGCCGTCGGGTTTCTGGCTAGCTTCAGTGTAGGCAGCCATGATGACGAAGAGGAAAGAAGGAATACTATTGTAAAGATGCGTGTGCGAAACATGAGGGACAGGTGTGTACGCTGTGCTACCACGCCCACGGAATTGATAGAGCCACCTGTGCGCTTGAGCAACCCTTATCGGGGTGATTGAATGCGTTCACGATACCATGTCATCCAATAATATTGCGTGCCTTGCGCCTGGGAAAGTCGCCCTGGTGTGGGAGAGTCGACTGGCGACTGCAGCGACAGTCGGCAGTGGCGACAGTCTGCAAAGTTGCCAGAAGTTCTCGGCGACCATCTGGCAACTGGTACAACACTGACTGAGGTTGCGTTGGAAATGATTAATATTACCTCTGTGGTATCTGTGTATGGGTCCGAAGTTCGAAACGTATGTCACGATAAATGAGCACGACTTAAGTGTCCTCGTGTATGGACGTCTAGAGGGGCTGGGGCTGGTGTAGCGTTTGGTCTTGTTAGGATTAGAAGCTGATGCCAGACACGACCAAACTCGTTACTGTGGCGATGCATACTTACTGTATATACCAGCGCAAGTATCAGCGCTAGTCTCCGTAGCTGACCATATCCTGATATGGATTTGATATGGATGACAGTCGATCCATATAGTATATGGTCTGCTCCCATACGCGTCGAAAACCCGACCCTCAGGACGAAGGGCGCTATTCGACTCCGAGCCGTGCTCCCGTTTCACCCAACTCTCGGTATCGTGTCCCGGCGATGTGCATTGGAAGCCATTAAATACTTGGTAGTCCAAATTTAACAATTCCGATCTTTCTCCTTCGAATTCGTCACCACCCTCGGCCATGAAAAATCATTGACTTCAAGCCAGACGAGCCTGACTGTTTGAACTTGGACAACTTCACTGTGCCGGTCGACTTTCAATCCGTAGATGCCTTGCCGTTGTTCCTACTGGCAGCGGAATGCATCGCTGGTACTACCCCGATTCTTCCCGACACCTTCTAGTGCTTGCTTGGAGGCTTCCATGTCTTTCCTTCCGGGATGCCCGGATGTCGCGCCCAAACTTATCAGCGCACTAGAGGACTTCTGGTGAAGGAGTGCGTCCCCTCTCTTGGCTCTTGGTTTCCCCTGCGACTGACATATATGTGTGCAGGGAACGCCACAAGGGTGGGCGTTGATCTCTCTAGCGTCACTGTCGCCCAAACGGGAGGCTTCAAGGCGCGCGGATGTCCCAACACGGCCGTTGAACGGAAGTTACCGTAAATGCGGAGAGATGTACGTAGTCGTTAATCGCTCGTCCTCCGTCTCTGGTGCCAGTAGGGTGTCCGCCTATCCGGTCTTTGGCTCTACCGGCTGTCATCCGAGAAGTTACCTCCCGCGCGACCACGTAAGTCTGATAACCACCGCCAGCCGTTCTTTGACTTCGAGCATCGAGCGCTAATTATTGCCCAATACCCCCTGGTAGTCTCGTAGATTTCGTTTCGCTCAGATCGAATGAAGCCCCTACACTCAGTGTGTTTGCCATTCAATTGCACCCTAGGGAAGCCAAATGTCCGTCGCTCTCCCGCTGGAGCACCCTGAGAGCAAGCTCTCGTAGCCTCTGGCGGTGGTGGCGTCAGCAATGATCAACCATTTCAGCGTCTTAGTTCTCGCTTCACGGAGGTGCGCCATGTCCCCTTCGACGTTGTCTATCCGTCTGATCTTCTGGCAATGCTAGCGCACAATGGACCGCTCGGAAGACCGACGCGGCAGCATGAGGCAGCTGGGTCAAACAACTGGTCGCCTCCGCCACTCGTCCGCGAGCATAAAACCACCATCAACTCCGGCCATTGTTCTCCATCTCCCATCTCTCATCAGTCAGCTGCTCTACCAAGCTTTTCAAAGCCACTTCCCAACACTCATCCGTTCACCGTAACCATGAAGTTCTTCAACCAGCTCGTTACTTTCCTCCCCGTCGTCGTCCTCAGCGCGGTTGGTGCCATGGCCCAGAGCTCCGACGTCGTCATCACGGCCATCGAGGCGTTCACTGCGACGTCCTCCGCCCTGGGCACGACCGTCAGCAACCTGAACATCCTGAATATCGCGGTCTCCGGCTTCGTGCGTACCTCCCCACTCAAGGACCCGGGATGTTCTGGCTGACGTCCGCCGCAGGAAGTCGCCCAGGGTCTCGGCAACATCACCACCGCCGTCGCCAACTTCAACGGCCAGTTCTCTGTAAGCAATCGTGGGGCGTCGGCATAGTATTGGAACAGCTTTTGACGGGTTATCTTGCAGTCGTCCACCCCCGCATACTCTGACCCGGTCGCTGTCGAGGTCGTCAATGTCTTGACGACCTTCGTCGTGGTCCACCAGTACGTGGTTGTCCGTCCCCAACCACGCCTGCACAATCACTGACACATTTGGTACACAGGCAGCTCCTCAACATCATCATCGGCAAGCACGTACGTACACTCGAACTCGCAGAAGAGGAGCCCCGATCGCGTGCTAGCAGTACTGACGAATGCGAATTCACAGTCCCTGGCCGCTCAGTTCTTCCTGACGGCTCCCATCGCCGCCGCCCTTAGGCTCCTCGAAGGCGTCGTCGACGTGCGTGTCCCTCCTTGAGCTTTCTCCCCGCGTGTTTCACTGACAAGTATAATCGGCACCGCCACTAGACGTTCGCCTTCGCCCTCATCTCCCTCATCCCGACCCAGAGCGGCCCGGCGATGGCCCAGCTCGTCAGTATCTCTTTCCTGATCCCCTGCGGGTGTATGGTTGTGCTGATCCGTCATTGTAGTCGGCGCTGAATGTCACCTTCACCGAGTGCATTACCACTTACTCGTCCTAAAGTGGTGCCGACGGATGGCCTTACGCCTAGCGCTCCGCGCGGTCTGTGGTGGCCCGTGACGATAGCGCACAGAGGGAAAACACCACATGGTTTTGGATATAGAGATTCTTTGGGTTTCGGTCGCTGTTATACAGCGCTTGCATAGTTTGGGTTTGTGAAGTACCTCTTCTGTAGAAGCTGTTGTCAGTTTAGCAAATGGTTGGCATTGCGGTGTGTGAGCTCAGCAAGCCTGCCACTAGTGCTGGCACCTGAGGTGGTGATCATGTGGACATGACCCGGGATCCGGTTGTGTAACCTATCCAAGAGAGGGCTCTAGGTTTCTGTATCAAAGTCTCGTTGATCAGGCTGGTGACGACTCGTGGTTTTGACGGGAGTGCACTGGCACACAGTGACGTTGCCAAAACTAGCGGCGCCTTCGGCCTTTGCCGGGCGCTCAATATAGCCGGGCGCCAATGTGGGACATTCGCGCTTCAGCGTCAACGGCAGTTCGGTGGCAGCTGCCACGGTCCCTACGGCCGAAACTTGGGTGTCCTCACTCCTCATCTCGTACTGTGAACTCTTCCTAACGTACAGCATATCGCACGCCGACCTGCTAGGCTGAATGTACAACTTTGCGATGGCGCCGGTTACCCTGCGCCTACACAGCAGATGTAAGGAAGACCGTGATCATGATGGTTCGACATACTTACAGATACGCATGTACATTCCCTCATTCCCCACGATTATACATGCCATATATTACTCCAACGATACCTCCACTCCTAGCCTGCTAGCCTTGTTTGAAATGGGCTCAAGTTGTCGCGACCCTGTACTGCCGCGGTCAGAGGCTGCCAGCCACATTCCCTGTTTCCACCAGCTTTTCCACCCCTCTTCTAGCATTTTCGAGCCTACTTGCTTCATATCCCTGCACATACTGCTGCGCAGTATACTCTACACCTTCTCATCATGTCTACCACCACTTCTGTCTTCGTGTATTACACGTTTGAAGGCCCGGAACATGAATAGTGAGCGAACCCTCATTTTCTCCAACTCTGTCGAAGTTCTGATCCAATAATGTTTAAAACAGCGGCTTAGAAGGATCCGATAGTGGCAGCGATGCAGACTGCGACTACGGAGGTGTCATGGATGAGGAGAGCTTGGTGGCCCGTTGCTCTCCCTCATCTCTCCCGCCCACAGCGTCCCACGCGCTCTCGACTGCATCATCGTCCGATTCGCTCTCCTCCTACGAGACATGCTCGGACTTTGAGGTTGGCCCTCTTCCCGATCCCGATCCGACCCCCTGGTACCTCCGTCCGACACCATCGCCCGTCTTTCTCACTTCCCCTTCCTTCGAGTGGGAGCTCTCTTTCTACACCGCTGTCGGTGGAAACGACAGTCTCTTCTTCGACGAGGAGGGTCAAGCCGCACTTTTGCCTGCGGAGTCCTTCGCCGGGCCGGTTCCCTGCGAGAACGAAGTGGCCACCCCTCGATGCGCGGACTTCGACGACGGGTTCGTGAAGACAGAGCCCGTGAGCCCTCTCCTCATCTGGGACGACTTCAACACGATGCAACGCACCTCAAGTACGGACTCCGGCACCTTGGTCAATGAAAGCCGCTCCCCTGCCGGCAGCTGCGAAGGCTCGGACTCGGGATGGGCTCCTGGCAAGAGCCCTTCCGCGGCGTCCGAGACGTGCGGCTGGTCTTCGGACGGGGGGTACGAAGCCGATTCGGAGTCGCGCCTGGCTAGCGCGTCTCTGGAGCGGCGGAGGACTTCCTCCTGGCAGGGCAGGAAGCGCACGAACCTCAAGCGCAAGCATGACCACAGGGACGAGGACGCGGGTGGCGTCCGCGTCTTCGGTCCTGGCGGCCACTTCGGCGACGGCGATGACGACGACGATGAGGGTCCTGCTCTCAAGAAGCGCAAGGCGGGCCCTCCAGCGGAGCACGTGGGATGGCAGGAGATGAAGAAGATGCAGGCGGACGGCACGTTCGGCGCGGCCATACCTAGTGAAGCTTTCGTCCAGATGGTGTTGCATGTCCTGAACGGGCACTGAGTATTGAGGAGCGGGGTTCCTTGGGGCGCTGTAGTTCGAGTGGCTGGCTCGTGGATTTGGACGGATCTCTGCATCGGACTTGGACACGGGCTCGGGACCGGACTGGGATTTTGGTGCTTTGACTCGGTCTTGGACTCTGGACTCGGACTCGGACTCAGCTGGACTGAGCACGGACTGTAGTGTACGTTTGCTGATTACCACAGGTTCGCCGGATGCTCAAGTGACGCATTCGGCCCTTCGGGGCGCCGTGAGCGCATTCCCTTCAGTGTTGAGAATCATTTACTCATGTCCGTTATTCTCCTCGCAGGTCTGACCGGGACAGAGGGGTAGTTGCCCCTCTGCCCATCGGTAGCATTGGCAAAACCGTCAAGACGCGACCCCAGCTGACTCTGGCCAAGAAGCTCAGTAAGTCCGTTCACAATCCTATAGAGGGCAATTTCGATTAGACGATGGTATATATATTCATTTCGCCATCCAGGGAACCTCGCCGCCGCAGAAAACCCAGCCCACAGTGATCTCCGGCAGTGTGTGGACGTACGACGTTCTGTCAAGTTTCCACGTCGTGCCCGGGTTCGCCGATCCCTGGCAACTACTGCATGCTATCCTCCTGTGAGTCTCCGCACTTCACATTCCATACTGTACCTGTTCCAGTCGGCACAATCGTTACAAGTCCGAGTCGATCTTGCCGGTATCCCTTAACCAATGCCTCGACTAGGAGTTTATTTCGTACTGCCGGCATGCCATATATCGGCGTTGCAGCGGCCATGTTGAACTGTTCTCATCCGGGGCCCGGTGGCCTCGAATGACGGCAGCCCAACTGATATTTCCGGCGCCACAAGGCCCGCCAGGGTCCGCGCGTTGAATGCTTCGGCGAGGAAGCGCAACACGCGGCTGTGGTCGTCGCGCTTCGCCTATATCTCGCCGTGTGGCCAGCCGGAGCGTAGCGTCCGTAGAGAGGGAGATAGCGCATTTTGGGCGGACTTGGATGTCGGCCGTGCGTGATGGGTGGGCGAAAGGCTACCATGCCGCGCGCGCAACGTGTTGGAAGCCAGGGACAATCAGGACCGAGACGAGCCGCTGCGGGGACGCTCTGCTCAATCGCCTTGCTACGCCCGTCGCGCCGCTTATTTCACGCTCGGGGTTTATATACCAGTCAATGGACCCAAGGACGTCGGAGCGCGGCCCACGAGGATACCAGTGCGTGCATTATGTCATGGCGGTTCCGCTAGAGTCACCAGGCCTTGCCAGAGCCAGAGCATAGACGTTCGCGGCTAGAGCGCCACAAGGAAGAAGTCCCTGCAAAGACGGACTGGTGAATGTGCGTCTCGAGCCCTTGGGAAGAGATATATAAGCGGTGCGATTCAGCCCCATCTCGCTTCGCTAGGACGTCCCGCACTCCTCCTTTTGCGCTGCGCACAACATGGTTGCCTTCGCCATGCGAGGCTCCGTCTCCAGTGCCGCCCTTCTAGTAGCGGCCCTACTCGCTGTTGCCCCGAGTCTCGTCCTCGCGGGCAGCTGTGCTGCTGGGTCGTTCTCGCACAACGGCCAGACACCTTGCACGCTCTGTGCACCTGGCTTCTTCCAACCAGGTACGCGCAACGCCCTCCACATACACAGCCCTCATCCCTCCATGCTCGCTAACCCGTCTTCCCATCAGACGCCGGGCAGACGTCCTGCCGCACCGCCCAAGCAGGGTGGTCCGCCTCAGGGACGGGCCCAGGCGGATCGGGAGCGAAGGCCCAGACGATCTGCAAGCAGGGGACGTTCACGACCAAGGAAGGCTCCGCCGCATGCACAGCGTGCCCCGCGGGAAGCTACTGCAACGGCCAGGGGTGTAAAAAGCCGACTCCCTGCCCCCCTGGGTACTTCTCGGACACCCCAGGGGCCGGCCAGATGTGCAAGGCGTGCCCAAAAGGCACTTTCCAGGCGAACCATGGGGCGACGTCGTGCTGCTTGTGGTGAGTGTGGAGTGATTATGCTTGTTCGACGGCTGAGGGAGCTTGAAACCATTTGGGCTGACCTTGTTGGACTTGTACCACTAGTTGCTCGGGCTTCTATAACGTACGTCTCGCGAAGGGATTTGGGTCGTCTTGCGCCTAGGACTCACGCGGCCACACCCTTGCATGTTACAGAACCAGACCAGCCAGCCCCACTGCTTCCAATGCCCCGTCAGGGGGGCATCCTCGCCGGCCGGTGCGACCGCGAGCAAGCAGTGCAGCAGCAAGCCCAGCGGCGGCCTTCCCACCTGCACCGAGTCGAGCTACGGGACCTGCCGTAAGCCTTTCCATCCACCCTTACTCTCTGCCTCTTCCTGACTTTGACTTTGACCTGACTTGAACACCAGCGAAAACCGGAGGCAGCCCGACGCACGCGCCGGCGGCCCGGCGGCGGAACGTGAAGCGGGACCTGTGTCCCAGCGGGATGAAGAGCTGCCCGCTGTACGGGTCGACGTCCGGGCGCGGGTTCCTCAAAGGCTACGAGTGCATCGACGTGCAGCACGACCTTGAGAGCTGCGGCGGGTGCGCGCTCAACGACTCGCCGTTCGGGCAGCCCGCGCTGGATGGCGGGCGCGACTGCAGCGCGATCCCGTTCGTGCACGATGTGAAATGTGCGGGTGGAGCGTGCGTCGTTGGTGAGTGGTTTGCATTTCGCGATTGGCGGAGTGCGCATGCGCGTCGGACGGGCTCTGATGGTTTGCGGCCGTATACAGAGAAATGCCGGGACGGCTATGAGCCTGCGGCGGATAAGGGGAGCTGTGTGGTGAAGAGCGAGGACGGCAAGCCGACAGCGGTGTGGCGGGTGCAACTCTAGTCTGGTTGTTCCACTGCGGCGTGTATGATACATGTAATGAGAGACTTGGCCGCCTGTTCGATCTTCACCTCCGTCATCCGCGGCCGACGAACGGCATCCCCGTGGCCCTGTTGAAGCAAAGAGATTATATGGGTGGCGTCATGGGGCGCAGATAAGGCGGACGCACATGATGTTGAACGTGAGCACGGTGACGTCGAGCGGAAGGCTCGCGATGTGCACGATCGTCTCTCCGACGTGTTTCGCGTCGAATACGGCTTCTTGGGAGTAGCTTCCGTTGGGCTGGAGCGTACCCTGCGGTGGAGGGGATAGCGCCGTCTTTGCCCCACCTTGCAATATGAGTGCAGAAAATGCTATAACTAGGGCACGGCGCTGTAAAATAGAGTGCACCTGCCTATGTCGATTTGGGTACAAGTGATGTTATGGGCACGGCCGTCGAGGAGGGTCGATTTCGTCAAACCCAGTACGGCGTGCTTGGAGGACGTGTACGGCGACGAGAATGGTCGTGGTGTGTACGCCGATATCGATCCGTTATTTATGATGCGTCCTGCGAGGAAACAGCATGAGGGCCTATACAATGACTTTCATAGAGACCAGACATACCTCCTTGGGGAGACTGCGATTTGAACAGTTTGACGGCCTCACGTGTGCAGAGGAATGTCCCAATGAGGTTGACGTTGATCACATTCTGGAATGTCTCTAGGGATATCTCCTCTATAGGAACCTGAGGAGAGTTGGTCCCCGCATTCTGCAAGAGATGGAAGCAGATCAGCGGTGATATCTCCGAGATCAGCACACGCACATTGAAGAGTACGTCCAAATGTCCTGCGGTAGACGGAGCGTGTCGTCAATGTGATTCCCACATCGCATGATCAGGGAGGAGGTGAAGGTACCAAAGTGTTCTACGGTCTCTCTGAAGAGCCTCAGGACGTCGTCCTCGTTGGATACGTCGCCCTCCACAAGCCACACTTTGGCAGGATCTTTGCAGAGTCGTTTGGTCTCCTGGAGCTTATCTGCGCGCCGGGCAATGAGAGATAGTGACCAGCCTGCGTGCGCGAAAGCTATCGCGGAGGCTTTCCCAATACCTATGGTGGATTTCCTCGGATAGTAGCACGTCTCGAAAAAGCTGAGAGGATCGGACTTCAGCATACCAGATGATGCCCCAGTGATGATCGCGACTTTCGTGTGGCCGGCATTGGAAGTTGTCTGTGACATATCTAGCTCAATCGGTGTATTGCGTTGGGTTCCGGACTCGTTCCTACTTGACCAAATGACGCTTAGGTTGAACTGCAACTCGGATGAAGGTGGGGATCCGCACCAGGGACTCCCAGGTTTGCTGAGGCCAGTCTGAAATGGACTGGCAGTAATTTAGGCTCAGTCGAGCTGCGCACAGACCCGAGCGGTGGCGGTGCAATCGGCCGCGCTGATCGAACCCAGGCAAGAGCCGACTCGGAGCAGTGACATCACTTCCCTGCTCTGTTCCCTCCCCGCGCGGCAGTATAAAATGCGTCCATACTTGAGCTCATCTCCTCGCTGCAATCCTTTCCATTACATCTGCTGAACTAGGAGAACGAGCAACGCACCCACACCATGTCTTCCGCCAGCTCCATCATCTCCGCCAACCTCTCGCAGGCAATTTGGACTCTCTGGAGTACCCCAATGGTTCCCCCTGAACCACGACCACTCACCAAGTCCGTCCCTATGGTCGATCTCTCTAAGAAGAGGAGGAATCCATCTCTTTCGAGACGCTCGGTATATCCTCCACTTGCACTTGCACTGTTTGCTCGTAGAAGTTGGCTGACATGAAATTGACGTTGCCATCCCAGATCTCCTCTGTACAGAGTGACGCGTCCTGCACGTCCGATGCTAGTGTGGCATTCTCTACTTCCTCCTCTCACTGATCCTGTCCTGCATAATGAGTCGTGAGTGTCTGTCTCGCGTTATGGGCAAGCGGCTTATGACGTCTTCTAGAAACAAGATCCATCCTACCCCGTTCCCCCTTAGCCAATGCATTCCAAATCGACCATCACTGTATCTATATAATCCCGCAGTATATCCTTGTATCACGTACCTTCCTTTCTCTATCCTTCTGCAGTCTCTGCCTAATCCCATTACCCTTGGATACACTATCGCATCTCTTAATAGGCCCCGATGATGTCGCTCTGTACAATTACCGGCCACCTGCGTCGAAATATACTACGGACAATGAAGTTCGTTCGTGATGCCGCGACATCCACAACGACTGCGTGCTTTCCACACCTAAAAGTTCGTCCACTGTGCCGAGCGCAGGAGTCTTTCGGATTTCGTGTGAAACAACGTCACATGTGCAGGGCAAACCGTGCGTCCAAACCTGTTGCAAGCAATTCAATAGGCCCAAAAATAACATAGTCCATAAGTGGCTCGAATTCTTGAACTGTACCGGAGCGCTTAACCTTTCGGGAGAGAGGTTATCAAATTTCGGACAAGTCGGAGTCCAGATGATCCACTTACGGCCATCTTCAAACGACTGCACTTGCACTCCTCTTGCTTAACTTATCTTGTGTTCCTCCTTTTTGTCCCTGTTCGATGCTTCGCGATTCACCTGGCCACGGAATTCCTCTCCCGACGCTTTGAAACCATTGGGGAACTGGGATGCAAAACGCGCTGCAAGAAAGAGCAAAGATAAGGGAGCATATGAGGAACGTCCTTCTGACGTCGGTCGGGCTTCCGAATGGGCTACTTTGCTCTGATGGCTTGCAGCGCGTGGGATCAATGGTGGACGGCCTGACCAACTGGAGACCTTCTGCCGACGGAATCGAGCTGTTTACTGGTCATCGATTTAGAATTCTATCGGACTAGGCTACCTACATATGGTCCAACCCCGTTAGCACGCAGTAATTCGAGCCTCCGTCTCCCTCTACGCTCATCCTCTGGCTGCTACCTTTCCGTTGGACGCCAGCTGTAGCCGTAGCTCACTCGGTCAACGTTTACGGAGCACACAATGTCGACGAGCGACCAAAGCACTGTCCTCGGTGTCGTGGTGCTCGCCCGCCACGGCGATCGCCAGGGATTCTACCAAGACCCGGAGACGTACACCGCGTCTGCGACCGCGATCACTCCCCTTGGTGAGGTACGATCTCCCCTCTTCTTAGGGTAACCCGACGTATTCCTGATCTGGATGTTTGCTTTGCGCCCGTAGATCCAAGAGTTTGAACTTGGCTCGGTGATCCGCGAGCTCTACCTCAACCCCTCCTCGCCATCTTATGTGCAAGGCATCGCAAACACGTCGGCGCTCTTCCAGCAGAGCCAGGTCGCGGTCCGCGCCGATGCCGGGGGTGAGGGCGGCGTTATCTACGATAGCGCCATCGCGCTCACGCAGGGGTTATGGCCGCCCACGTTCCGGGCGAGCACGGTCCTTGCGAACGGGACGAACGTTACGAGTCCATTAAGCGGGTACCAATACATCCCCAGTGAGTTCTTGAATGTCTGGGTGCGGATGCGGGAGTGCGCGGGAGATTGATGGGTGAGTGTGTATCCAGTCGAGTCTGTAGAGCCGAACGAGGATGTGTCCCTGGAGGGTTTCACGTCGTGCAACGTGAGTGGCTCTTTTCCTATGTCCCGTGGTGTTGCTGAGACTGGTGCGTGATAGACGTTCGATGCCCATACGACGGCGTTCTACAATTCGGACGAGTTCAAGGCCAAGGACGCAGAAGCGTCTCAGTTCCTGACCAGCCTCGCGCCCTACATGGACGGACGCCTGGTAACCCTGGAAAACATGGTGCGTACAATGTTTCATATCGTCTGAGAACGAATGGCTGACTATATGCGCGTATAGTGGAATGTAAGAATATCCCTCATCGGAGTATTTCAAGGATCTAATCCACGCTGGGTGTAGATTTTTGATTACATGAACGTGCAATCGATCCACAACGCGACATTCGCCAACGCCCTTCCTACAGGGTACCTCAACCAAGCTCGCGACCTGGCAAACTGGCATGAGTACAACGTCTTCAGCGACGGCTCTTTCGACGGCATCGGCAACGGTGCACTTTTAATCGTTTTATCTACATTTCAATGTACTGACCCCAGACGGTGCTTGTTATCAGTGGCATTCCGCACGATGATTCCCTCGGTGGTGACCGCTCTGCAGCGTATCGCGAACTCATCAGACCCGCTCAAGTTACACTACTCCGCGATCGCGTACAAGCCATTCCTCAGCCTGTTCAACATGACTGGTGTTGTGGCCGATGGTGCACTTCCGCCAGCCATTGGTGCGTATCTCATCGTTTAATCCCATTCCACTCCACGCATGCATACTCACATCGCCCGTGCGCGCAGTGAACTACGCGGCGTCCGTCATCCTCGAAGTGCGCCAGCCGTCCTCGAGCTCGAGCCCCGTCGTCCGCTTCACCTTCAAGAATGGCACCGACAACGCGACCTACAGCGCGTTCCCTATGCGCTTCGTGGGCTGGGACGGCTCGAGCAACGATGCGCCGCTCTCGACCTTCGTGGAGGCGTTCGCGCCAGCGGGCATCAACACGACGCTGCAGTGGTGCAACGTGTGCGCGCAGACGCAGGCACGTGGGTGCGCCGCGCTCTACGCCGGGAACGGCACGGGCACCGTGAGTGTGGCGGGAGGAGCGCACAATGAGAAGATCTCGCCGGTCGGCGCCGGGTTCTTGGGCGCGGGCTTGACGGTCGCGGTGTTTGGGATCGTGGTGGCTGTGTTGGCGTTCGCGGGGCTGCTGACGGTTGGGAGGAGCGCGAAGGGGGCAAGGAAGGGGAAGAAGGAGCGGGAGGGGTCGACCTCTTCGGTAAGTGCTCTATTGTTATAGGTATTGAGGGGGAGAGGTGGGGCTGATGGGGGCTGCACTTACTTTGCCAGACGAACTCGATAACCAAGGAGTCCGTTTGAGCTGGGCGCGGTGTGTATTATGTTGGATGAGGACGACTGTTGTACGATGTACCACGGCTTGACCACATTATACGTAGACCGTGCCAGTGAGTTTGTATCATTAAGAAATGATGTTCAGTTGTTTATAGCTTCTGGCCAGTGATCGTCGACTGTGCTTGTTGCTAAGTCAATAGCTCTGAACATCGTCAGAAAGTGGACAAGTATGACCCTTCGCCGCGGCTAGTGGCTCACTGCATTTGAGCAGCAGGTGCTGCGCAGTGCAAGAATGTTCGAGCAACACAGCATTATTACTGTATGTAACGATTTTGATGGACGATCACTAGCGCACCGCCGGGATGACACGAAGAGAGCTCTATGTTTTCACAAGCCATTTTGTCCGCCGGTTAACCAATGACTACATACCTCCTGCTCATACCACAACGACGCGCAATCGCACCGGCGCCTCTCCATGGACCCATTCTTGCCTACTGGCTTCTCCCCCTACTATCCTCCAGAAGACCTGGAGGATGTTCTACCGCTCGAGGAGGACGCGCTCAACTGGCTCGACAGCATCTCCTTCCTTCCACACTCCTTCTCGGACACCAGCAGCACATCCCCGGATACTCAACCTCTCTTTGCTTTATCGCTCTCTGGTCCCTCTACATCAGCCTCGCGTTCGCCGGAGGACCACTCCGGACTTGGTCGCAGCACCGGCAACGATGCGTCGGACGAGGAATCCGAGTCGTCTTCATCCTCGGAGCGCCCCCATGGCGGGAAGAAGGCCCGTATATCTTTGGACTCGTGCCAGCCTTTGACGGTGAAAGGGAAGCCGAGGGCAAGGGTTTACGTTGCTTGTCGTGAATGGTGAGCACATCTACCTTCCCTATATCTGTTATGATTTGCGGTTCGGTTGTGTGGACATGTTGGAGGTTTGCGAGGGTCGGTGCACGATAGTATGAGTGTATGCGCGTCCTTCGGATCTGGTAACGAAAGGTTCAGGGAGGCTCGAACACCAGCCTCCGGCCACTTCCCCCAGTGTTATTCACGGAACTGATCTCTCGTTCCAGCCGGAATCGCAAGGTTCGCTGTGACGGCGCGAAACCCGTTTGTTTCAACTGCAGTAAACGAGATCCTACCTTGAAGGCATGCGATTACGATGCCGCGCCGAAACGGCGAGGGCAGGACAAGGTCCCCGGCTCCCGTACACGTTCCGCCATAGGTCAACGGGCACCCCGACGCACTCAAGCTGGAGACAACGGGTCTCAGGACGCTGACAGACAACAGTCAGCGCATGGGCATGGTCCAAGCGTGAATCTTGAAGTTAGTGTCGCCGCCTTCAGCTGAGAGACCTCGCCTCGTAGTACGCTAACTGGTAGTTTGCCATCCAGGAAATTATCCAAGGCTTTGACCCGGCAACCTTTGATCCCAATGACGTTGCCACTTTTGAGCTTCCAGTGCTTCCGTCTTCATCTCCAGCCGAATGCAAGCAGGACGCCACCGACAAAGAGCAGGAAAGCGCTGTAGAAGATGTCATCTCCGATGTCCCCAGCATGCAGTTTGCCCGAGAAACTTGGTGGGACGCTCTACTGGTGCTTTACGCGTCACACGAAACCGACGGTCCCGTCGTCACGCTCAACTCAGACCAACGATTCATGACCACGAAGCGAGTGTTCGCCGACATCCGCGCTGTCCTCAATGCTTCTGTGTATTGGGCGAGCTTCCTGCACCTCCCTCGCTTCTTCGAGACCATCCTCGAGCCGAACCGCCGGAACTCGGTACAACCAAGCCTGCTTCTGAGCATGCTCGCCCTGGGCATACACTCCCAGAGCTCAGAGATCATGCAGGGCGCGAAGGGCCGTGCACGGGCGCAGAAGTTGATCGACCTCGCGGATTCGGCGATTCAAGCGAGCCTCAGCTCGAATTGGGTGGACGTTGGACTCGTCCAGGCTGCGTGGGTACGGTGGTTTCGTCTTCTATAACGATCGTGTGACCAGGGCTGACGATTACTACTGATATATGATAGTTCATGGTGTACTTTGAGATGCAGGGTCACCCACGGCATAACTGGGACCGATGTCAGGGAGCTCTCCGGCTGCTCGACTCGCTCATTCGCCTACTCTCTTTGACAACCCTGGACGCCGAATGCCCCGAGGCGCACTACGCTATTTTCGCGACGTATACACGTAGTATGGGAGGGTCTGCGGGGCACCTAATGCTCAATGATCATACGGGCGCCCACGCGCACTCTCACCCGTTCGCGTCTCCGGAAGGAAATAACGAATCAGAGACGTTCGACATCGGGCTAGGTGTCCACCTCCCTGGCCCTCCCCCGGGCTGCGTGTCGCGATGCTCGTGTATGCAGTACACGCTGAAGGAGCAATGGCCGACGGTGTGCGAGGTCGCGCCTCTGTGGGGGCACACAACGATGTGGCCTGATGGGCTGCTAGAGGGCGAGATCAGGAAAGAAGAGTGCCGGCGGCTCGTGTGGTCGAGCGTGATGCTCACCACGGGGCAGAATGCGTACTCGTCGGCGGACGCAGAGCTCGAGCGGACGGAGATGTTCATCAAGGACTACAGAAATGTGTGTGCGCCTCCAAACATTGCGGACAAGAGGCCCGGAGTTGTACTGACTAGTTTACTTCATAGTTCGCGTTATTATTCCCAGGAGAACAGCTCTGCCTCTCTGCCAATAGGCAACTTGGGCAGAGTAACGTGTGGAACTTGTGTATCCGCGCCATGATCCTGTGGAACACGAGCGTGCGCCAGAGGGGCAATATGACGCTTTCCCCGCAGGCGCGAGTAGACTATGCGATGAATGCGTGGCTGGAGGCGGACGCCATCGAGGCGGCCCTTAACTTGCACACCTGCCAGCTCGAGGGGTCTATGCTCTATCAGACTCGCGAGTTCCTGTTTACGTGAGTCTTGCATCCATTTGCTTGCTCCTTGTGTTGCGTACTGAGGTACTGCGTAGTGTGCGAATGTGTATATCTCACGAATTCAGACTATATGCACCGCACGTGACGTCGTACGTGTTCCATCCTCTTGCTAATTTACGCGGATGCTCACGCATGCATGCGTTGCTGTAGTCTTGGCATCATGTCGTTGTACCGCGAGAAGGCAGAAGAGTGGCGTACGTAGCCCTCTGTTCCCCTACGGGTTTTATGGCTTCACACTCAGTGTCCTCACCTTGCATCAGTGCGTGTGCAAATGGCGGTGTCAGAAAACCTTTGGAGGGCATCGCAGTCAGAACGGGACTGTGAAATGGTGAATCGACCGCTTCTCTGTTATTGGTTCATGGGCCACATCGTCCGGTGCGTCCCTGTTAATCCCCCAAACCTAATGGCTACGTTGTGCTGATGGATGTCCGCTCTAACATACAGTGCGCTCCTGCTGTTCAAGGGTGACCCAACGCTGCTGCTTGCTCTGGATGCCGCGAAGGTCCACATTAAACCGCTCGAGTTCCTGATGCGTCTCTGGCCGTGCGATGGTGAGTGGTTCTTTTGCCTCACGTCGAGAGCATCGCGACTGCGGGGATGTGCTGACAACCTCTGCATGAAATCAGATCAAAGACGGAAGTGGGCTATCCTCCGC
>BACB01003219.1:0-13404 GCA_000338015.2 Ganoderma multipileum BCRC 37180
TCCTCCGACGCGAACTTGTTCAGACCTGCCTCAAGGCAGGCGTGGCCCCACCCACCTCTACTGTGCCTTCCCCTTTCGAGGGAGTGTGCAAAAGGACGCCCCCGTCGGTGACCGCTCCACGAACCTGAACCCGAGCGGGGAGGACGTTTTCTGTTTGTTTTATATGTTACTGAATCTTTACTCTAGTGGGATCTTATATTACGGAAGGAGCACTTTATATTCAATATTGTCTTATGTTATTATTGATTGAATAGGAACTTGAATCTGTCGACTGTCCATCAAATGGAATGCGGGGACGGTGTGGTTCGTGGGCCGAACCGTGAACCACTAGGATGAGTGCTCGGCAGGGACTAGCTACTAGGCGGTAGAGTAATGTGATACTTCTCTAATCCCCGTCGTCCGTTTGTGTACCCACTGATGGAGACAAAACAGGTCACGTAACCGGACCTCCTGCAGCCTCTAATACCCAGCCAGGCTCTTCTGGTCAACAAATGCGGCTCCCGATGAGCGCGCGAAAGTCACAAATTGAGAAGCATATTGGACGGCATTTATATTCAATGGCTGCATGACAGAGAGGGCCTATTTTCAGTCCACGAGCCTCGGTAGCTGCGTCATATCATTGCTAGAACACGGAGTTGATATCCCCTTTAGTGTGTAGCATCCTCATTGGACCGCTATGCCGCTGGCGAAGGCTAATCCTCGTGCCCTAGTGGCTTCTACACCTCACACTACCCGCCACGTGCTCAGACGGTTCCTTGC
This sequence comes from Ganoderma multipileum BCRC 37180, assembly GCA_000338015.2. Taxonomy (NCBI): domain Eukaryota; kingdom Fungi; phylum Basidiomycota; class Agaricomycetes; order Polyporales; family Polyporaceae; genus Ganoderma; species Ganoderma multipileum. The sequence continues at coordinate 760 of BACB01003219.1, forward strand.
GCTTCTAAAGTATTGAAACCAAAGTGAAGCCATAGCATTATCATGCCCTCCGACGTTAAGTATGCCAAATCATTCCCTTTCCCGTCCTCGTGTCGGAAACTGAGGTGCTGTATTTCGATAAATGTTACAGAGTTGCTTGACTACGTTTTTGACAGGAGATGCACCCACAACCTCTCGGTCGGGATAATGGCGGAAGAAGCTCGCGTTTCTCCGCGAAGGCCAGAAGGGCTCATCGCTTTGTCGCCGCGTCAGTTGTACTCCGCGTTTCTAGACCGTTTTCGCGCAGAAAACGTTGATCAGGAGGGCGAAACAGAGAAACTCGGAATGTGACTTTTTGGCCAGCGGGCCGGCTTCGTACCGTTAATAGTTCAAAAGACGGCCCGGCCTGCTTTTTCGCCTACGGCGAAGGGGTATAAAACTCCAGGGTAGCGTTTATCGTCGACTCCCCGGAGCGTTCCCCGCCTCTCTTGCGCCACCAACGATCTTCAACCATGAAATTCTCTGTCCTTGCGGTCCTCCCGGCCCTCATCGCTGGCACCACTGCGCTTCCCCAGGCTACGGAGCCGCTCGCGAAGCGGGCTGCGCCCAAGGTCTATCTCGCTGGCGATTCGACTATGGCGAAGAATGGTGGTGGGGCGGGCACGGGCACTGATGGTGCGCTGTATTCTTCACCTATTCGCTCGCGAATATGCTCATCCGACTATTATACGTATCCCATGGTAGGTTGGGGCCAGTACCTTGGGAACTCGCTCGACGTTGAAGTCGTCAATGACGCGATCGGGGGGCGGTCAGCGCGCTCCTTCACGAACGAGGGCCGGTTCCAGGCGATCATCGACGCCGTCGCGCCTGGAGACTTCGTCATCATCGAGTTCGGGCACAATGATGGTGGCTCGCTGAGCACGACGGACAACGGGCGCACGGACTGCTTCGGAGATGGGGAGGAGACGTGCATTTCGCCCACGACGGGCGAGACCGTCTACACCTTCGTCTTCTACGAAGTCGAGGCGGGCAAGGCGCTGCAGGCCAAGGGCGCGAACGTCATCATCAGCAGCCAGACCCCGGACAACCCCTGGGAGTCGGGCACGTTTACATACTCGCCGTCGCGCTTCGTCGGGTACGCAAAGACGGCGGCCGCGGCGATCGGGGCGGCCTACGTCGACCACGGGCAGTACGTCGCGAACCGATTTGAGGCGCTCGGCCTCACGGCTGTGGACGCGTTCTACCCGAACGACCATACGCACACGAGCCCAGCGGGTGCGGACGTCGTTTCGGCGGCGTTCGTGAAGGGCGTGCTTTGTGCGAACGACGTCCTTGCGGCGCATGTCAAGAACACGACGAGCAGTGTGCCGGGGTCCTGCGTTTGATTTCGGCCGTTTGCCAGATGCTTGAGAAGATGTATGTTTTCGTACCGGGTGGCATGTCTGTCTTGATTTGTTGTTTATCCATTTCCATTTCTTACTATGATAGATAGAATCCATGAAAATAGTCAATCATCAGGAAACCGCTCAGTCTCCGGGCGGAGCGGGACTTTCCGTGGCTCCGGCCCGCCACTGCTAGATCGAAGTGATCTAGCAGGCGCTGGTTGGAGACGCCCACCTCTATACAGAGAACGTGTCTCCATCCAGGACGGTTTTTCTCCATCGAAGCCTCATCCGTCTCGACGCTCGAAATTCAAATGCAAGCACCATCTTATATCTATATACTATCTATTCCCAAGTCAGATTTCGCCCACCTGGCCGAACAGGTTCTCACGAGCTGATCTAATGGCTCGCGGTTATCGGAGAGGTCATCCAGCGTGTTTTCATGCTAGGGGCGAGCAGGACTGGTGGTATCATTGGTACGCCAGTTTGAATTCATTTCTTTCTTATATCCGATGTGCGCGTTGTATGAGAAGGGCTACCGGAAGGATTTCGGTTCGCTGGTATCAGCTCCTCCTAGCCCGCCATTAAGCGCTCGACCGGAGCTGGTATGGCCTCCCCAATTACGCCTCCACATGGAAGCCGTGGGTTAGATCGAGGCGCGTCTATGAGTGCGACCATCATGGGCACTCCGCATTCTGAATCGAACAGCCAATGCCATTCAAGTAGCATTGGTGCCTAGAGTTGGCAACTCGGTCTCACTGCCTGCGAATGAGATTGAAATATCTCGGCAGGTAGACCGAACCTGTTGAAACTGTTGTACAGTTCTACAGAGCATGCTATTCCGAACACATCCACGCTGTTTTGAAGCTCATACCTGTTTCTGAGCCTCCGATGGAGACATTGCCCTCTGGATGGAGACAGGCGTCTCCACCTGGAGCCCGGCCGATCCATCCGGCAGCGGACGGAGCGGGCCGTCTCTATCAATTTGGGGGGTGTCTCCAGGGGTCTATCGCTCCGGCTAGCACCGACTGGTTGCGATGTATGTTTGGCGATTTCCTGATGTGCCTATCGGTCGATCTCTTTGGGCGAGGTAGTAGAGCTCAGGTTTGTATGGGATCTACTCAGCGCTAGGGATGGGGAACCGGTGGCGGAATGGATTACGCAAGTTGGATAACGTCGGACAGGAGCTGCGGCGTCCGAGTCGTCTCTCATGCAGGGCTGCTGGGCAGATCGTCGGAACGCCATCAGATTCACAGCCACCCCTGCGCAGCTGACGCCGGGGACGTTAAATGCAATGCCGGCCCAAAGCACTCCCAAAGCCAATATCACACCTTGACCACCACCTACGTTCTTGCAATCCCGCGCAAACTCCTTCCAAGGCCCCCTCTGCCCCACTCGGCGCCGACTGATACCAACCGCAAGCTTACACCCGGATCTTCATCGACCTCAGCGCGGGCCGGTCCTAGCTTCACAGTTCACCTCCTCTTATGGCCACCACGTCGTCCACGGCAATGTTCGACGATCCCCTTGCCTGGTTGGACTCCATTCTAGAGGTCGGCGACACCCCTTCCAATGATTTCCTGGCAGTTGTTCCACCGTCCGACCACCACCTGTCGCCCCATGGTCCAAGTTTCGGTTACCCTTCCCCACTCAGTGAGGATCGGTACAGTCCTTTGAATCCGGTACCTGCAGCTGGTTCCCCTTCGCCATCGCCGTCCTCTGACTCGCAGTCGCCTTCCACTCAACCGCCCGTCGCGGGCTCATCCTCAGACGCGTCTTCTTCGGCCCCAGCTTCCGTCCCGAAACCTCCTCGCCGTCGCATACGGCCTAAGATCGCACTTGACCCTAATCAACCTCTCACTGCGCGAGGAAAGCCTCGAGCACGTGTTTATGTTGCCTGTGATCAATGGTAAGTGAGAGAGAACCACAATCCGACCATTCGCCCGACAACCGTCTTCTATGGCATTTATGTTGACTGTAATCCTCAGTCGTATCCGCAAAACGCGCTGCGATGGTGCACAACCCGTGTGCTTCAATTGTCGCAAGAGACCTCCTGAGGTTGGCGAGTGCTCCTACGATGCACAACCCAAACGCCGAGGCCAGGACAAGGTCCCTGGGACCAGAGTTCGTATCTCGACGTCGCACAGGTCGAAACGGAGGAAGACTTCCGGCGAGACAGACGATGAGGACAGTGGCTCGGACAGCCCAAGTCCTCGATCGGCTAGCCCAACTCCCGGACAGCCCGACCCTCATCTCCACGCTACTTACGACAATTTTCCAGGGCTGTCATCCGACGGAGTGCGTATGTTCCCTTCCTTGCAATGTTAGATCCTAGTCTGACCCTCACAACTGACGTAGGAAGAGGACGAGTACGACCCTTTCCCTCTGGTAGACCTCGATGGTCCAAACGCCGAAACAGAGTATAGTCTCGGGCGGTATGCCTTCGAAAAGGAGCAGGTCATCCCCGCCCGCCCAAGTCTCCAGTTTACCCGCGATACCTGGTGGGATGCGCTGCTCACCTTCTACTCGGCAGAGTTGGGTACGACAGAGGCCATCTCCCTGTCCGCGGCACAACGATCGGACACCGTGATAGAAGTTGTCTCGGACTTGCGAGCCTTGTTCCAATCGTCCGTGTACTGGGTCAGCTTCATCCATCTACCCCGCTTCTTCGACAGGCTCTTGAAGCCTACGACGCGAGAAATGATGCAGCCTAGTCTTGTCATGAGCGCGCTCGCCATTGGCTTGTTTTCCCAGAGCTCTGAGGCAGAGAGGGGCGCGGCAGGCCGAGTTAAGGCTCTCAAGCTCGTAGAACTCGCGCACAGTTCTCTTCAAGCAAGCATGGCGTCGGGCTGGGTCGACGTGGAGCTCATCCAAGCGGCATGGGTAAGTACGCTGAATATCCGTGGAGGATGCCTTACGAGCTCACGCTGGCCCGCAGCTTATGGCATACTTTGAGCTCCAGTCACATCCGAAGAAGTCCGTTGAAAGGGGCCGCTCGGCGATGCTTCTCCTCGATTCGCTTATCCGCTTGTTCTCTCTTACAACCCTTGATGCAGACATCAAGCGCGCTTACACCGCCAACCGGCCGTCTATGGTCTATCAGAACGCAGTTGCAGTTGGATATACCCCATCCGCTGACGCCCTGACCTCCATGGTAGACATACCAGGGCCAGATACCATTGATATCTTCTCCGGGATCGGGGATGTTTTCGTTCCACGGCCTAGCCCGCCATCTAACGTCGCCCCTCCCCCGGTGGCGCCGCTCGTTCCCGACAACATGACTCTTGGCCCATCGACGACGCCCCCTGTAGGTGGATGCAACTGCAGTTCTCTGACGCTCGAAAAGAATTGGCCCGGCGTGAACGTGATCGCGCCGTCCTGGGCGGGAACGATAATCTGGCCGGAAAATCTGTCCGATGGGGAGTTCAAGAAGGAGGAGTGCCGCAGGCTGGTGTGGGCCAGCGTCATGGTCACCGCGAGTCTAAATGCGTACAGCTCCACGAATGACATCGTCGACGACATCCATAAGAACCAGCTGTGGATCAAGAACCCTGAGAATGTAAGTACCGCCTCTCCCCTCATCCCCCTGCCTCCGCGTGTCCGCCGCGCCCGATGCTGACTTCTGACTGCGGCTCTGCGGCCCGTGTTCTCTGCCCTCTCATGATAACAGTTCGCGCTGCTCTTCCCCGCGGAGTCGCTCGCATTGCACGGCGCGCCGGTGCAGGCGAACAATGTGTGGACGCTGTACCTGCGCTCGATGCTCCTGCTGCACAGCTGCGTGTACAAGCGCGGCAACGTACGCGCGACCGATGGCGAGCGCGCGGGGTTCGCGATGCAGGCGTGGCTCGAGATCGACGCGCTCGAGGAGGCGCTCAGCCAGCACACGTGCGAGCTTGAGCACGACTTCGGCTTCCAGGCGCGGGAGATGCTCTTCAGTGCAAGGATGTGTGTCTCGCACGAGTTCCAGCGGTACATCCCGCATGTCACCACGTGAGTCTTTCCTGGGCCTGGAGCGGGAAGGAGGCTGAACGCCAAGGTTTCGGGTTCATGTAGGTCTGGGAGCCGGTTGTTCTACAGGGACAAGGCGGAAGCGTGGCGTGAGTGCCCTCATCCTCTTCCTTGCATGGTCTTGGTTGCAAACACTTATCTCCTTTATGGAACAGTGAAGCACCGCCTGGAGATGTGCGAGCGTATCTGGCAGGACATGCAGCTGGGGATCCATGGCTGGCAGATGGACTACCGCAAGCCACTACTCATATATTGGTTCATGTCCCACGTGATCAAGTGCGTCCTCATCTCCCCGTGCACATTCACACCAAGAGGGTACTCACAACGAGGTCCAGAGGCCTGGTGCTATGGGATGCGGACCCCACGCTCAATGTGGCGCTTGAGACGGCGAAGACGTTCGCGAAGCGCACGGAGCACCTGATGCTGTTCTGGCCGAGCGAAGGTGCGTCTTATTGTCGTCGCCGAGCAGTATCTACAAGTATCTAATTCAAACGTTCCTATGCGCTATTGCCTTACTCTAGCCCAACGGCGCGAGTGGGCGGGCATTCGCATGCAGCTTGTCCAGGGGTGTTTGAAGGCGGGCATTGCGCCGCCCAGCACCTCCATTCCGAGGCCCGTGCCGCGGATGAACGCGAAGAGCTAGAAGAAACAAGATCCCCGTGGCCATGATCGTGCGTGTGTAGTATGTGTTCCGTGTATCATAATCCACCCTATAATGTGTCCTTTTTTTCCGCCTTCGACGAGCAGCATGTCCGTCGCATGTCGTGTGGCGCTTGATTTCCGAACCCCCGCAGAGGTTTCCGTAGTCCCGAAGTGCTGTTATCTGGCAACTGCGTCTGCCAGGGGCATGCATATATGGGCCCAACAGCGTTTGGGTAAATGCGATCACGTTTCGAGTGTCGCTGCAACTTCGAGGAAGCGGATACTTTGATACCGACTGCGCAAGGACGCGTTTCATCCTTCTATGATGCATGACGCTTACCGCCGAAGCCTGGCGTCTCCAGCGTCCCGAACGGCTAACATCGCGTAACGGGACGACTCGTGTATATAAGGCGCCAGGATGGCCTGAGGTGTACATGGGCAGCTCCCCTACTGGCGCTTTCAGCTCGCGAACGACCATGGATGACCTTTACCACCACCCCGCTATAGATGCCTTGAACGCCATTTTTGAAGTCGTTACTCGGGAAAGGTGGTCGATGAGGTGAGCACTATGTGCTCGAATGTACCCTTTTTTCTCGCATGTTGACTTAATGGTATGTTTCTCAGTGTGAAGATGGTGCGCATATCGTATATCCAGGTTCTTTAGGATCCAGTCTTGACTGATTCGACCCGTTGGCAGCTTACCGGCCTTCAAAATAAACTCCACCTGATCTCAAGCCAGCTGCAGGAGGCGGCGAATTCGCTCAGCCGCATCAACAGGCTTCCACCTGAAATCCTCACACTTATCTTCCTGTTCGTCTCGAAACCCCTCTTGCCTCCGGGACACCGTGGACCATCCTCCGCCAGGCAAACGTACGATCTCTTGCCCATCATCCAGGTCTGCCGACGCTGGCGCGAGCTTGCTCTCGGCACGCCTTCGCTTTGGTCTACTCTGTGCGAGAACGCCTCTGGCCACACCGCGACAAACGCTTTCCACGCTCACACGCAACAGGCTGACTTGGCCGTGTACGTTGATCGGCCTCGGCCGACATCCGCGCTGATACAACTTCTTGGATCACCGACCGTAGGATCAAGGATAACGGAGCTGTGCCTACAAGACCTCCACGACTACCCTTCTGCTCAACTCGCAACAGAGCTCCTCACTTTCCCTGCACCACGCCTTGAACGCGTGTTCGTTAACCGTTCAGTTTCACGGAATGCATCTGGGCCCGAACTCGGAGATGCAGGAATTGTAGCGCCTGCGAAGGCGGTAATCGAAATGTTCAATGACGTCTCGCCGAAGCTCAAGAGCCTCGCGTTTCATGACATCCCGATATTGCCTTCGAATTATTTCGGGCAATTGACACACCTCAGGCTGTCGTTCGAGGCGTGTTCTATCCATTGGGCGCTCGCGGACCTGCTCCATCTGTTATCGCAATGCCCTTTGCTCGAGGATGCGAGCTTCCATGGACTCCCTACGCATCTGCACCCAGTCCAAGATCCACCGACGCGAGGTGTTTCGCTCTCGCGCTTGCGGAAGCTCGAGATCGGCAACTGTCGTGGACAGGAACACGCGGCGGCGCTCATGCGGGCGATCCTCACGCACCTCACTCTCCCCGCCGATTGTGCTGTTCGCATGTACGGCCTGGACACGCATCGCCTTTCTCCCTTCTCTGACCTCCATCTTCCCCTCGCCGAACAGTACACGGCGCTGTCTATGGACGTCTCCTTCGTCGCTATCGCTCTTACGCTGGCAAGCCCGCATACACACGGCTCGTTCTCCATCGAGCTGAACACCGCAGGAGCGACGAAGATGCTCCTCCAGCAGTCCATTGAAGCATTTGTATCTGGCTACGCGGCTTCCATCCACGAGGCCAGGATCTCGAGCCAGCGCGTTTGGCCGGCATGGTGCGAGCCGAACCTACTATTGTCCTTCTTTTCAAACGTTACGAATATGGTGCTAACGGACACGCATCTCGTCGACCAATGTCTTGATGCATTGCGGCCATGCCCATCTGGGGGCCGCGAAGAAGCTAGCACGCTGTGTCCCAACCTCGAAGTTCTGCACTGATCAGCAAAACCCCACCCCTTCCTGGGCATCCTACCCAGGATCGTTAGGACGCCCAGGACTAACAAGACGTAAGACGGCGCCGTCTTATGTAGGCTATGCCCCCTTTCCTGGATAGGACGGCTCGTCTTCCATAAGATCAATAAGATGCCCTATAAGACCGTGTTCAGGACGAGTTCTAGAACTAAAATGCAGGCCTCGAGCTCATCGAATGTAAGGAAATTGAATGTATTTTGCTACCTAATACATGCATGAACCAATATGTATACTATAAGCTACACCCGCCTTGGTCACAACGGCGGCGTAATCCGCCTCCCTGACGCACCCGGAAGTGTACTCACCCTCAATCTGCGGCAGAAAAGCCCAGGACTGGAAATCGCGGTGTCAGATGTAGCCCACTCGGCAGAAGGCATGAACTTACGTGTCAAGAAACCCACACGGTCCTTTACGAGGACCGAAGCCTGCGCACACCCTGCGCGCATTCTTGTTAGGGCGGGTTATGTCACAGGGGACCACGGGCTCGAGGGGAGAAAGCGAAGTAAAAGTCCTTACCTTGACTAGGGGACATATCATGGTAACAAAGCAGCCATCGAGAACGAAGAACGGGGGACTCACCGGCTGGTGCTCGAGGGTAAGTGGTGTCCGTGTCTCAGACTGCCCATACAGACCCCCCGAGCGATATACTTGACGACTCACCTATTAAATGATTTAAAACAGACTGAATACGTACCTGTAACCGACCTGAAGCCCGGGGCCCATCGTATGCATTGGCCCGACCCTTCCGCCGCGTACGCCTTCGCCATGCACGAGACGATGGTAGTTGAGGCAGATGGATGAGTTGATTGGACACCGGGTATGGTCGAGAGTGACGGCTTGAGAAAAATAGCGAGCAGATAGAACAGAGAGCAAGCGGGAGAGGTGGCCCCGGAGGGCGAGACAGGATGGATGAGGGTGGATGGCGTTCCAAGTTGGACGAACGATCAAAGTTTGCGTGCATTGGCGCCTGGGTTTAGGGCAGGCGCCAAGCCATAGAGGCGCAGCTCCGACTCCAACGAGTCCACCGTTCGCTTTCCAATCTTTCCTCCCCAAGGACACAATAAATCCCGGTGAAGTAATAATAATATTGGTTGCAGATTGTCCCCTCATTGACTGACCATAATATGCGTTTCTACAGTTGTTTCGGGTGGAGTGATCGGAAGGACTGGTAAGACCATCAGGACGACCATAAGACAGTATAGGACAGGCACCCGTAAGACGGAGGACCAGCCCCAGGACCAAAGATGTCCTAGGAAGCCTAGGAGGGGGTGTGATTTTGCTGATGCACCTCCCTTCAGCGTTATCCGAACTCCTTCTCCAGAAGTTACGCTTGGTTCTCGAGGAGCGGCAACAGTGCGGCTGCCGTTCACAGTTAGTCGTGTTTGACTGTGGCCCGATTTAACCCACGCGTCGCTGTAAGGACCTATTGCCTACCATTAAACCTCATCATAACTGACCCGGATCAGTCTCCCCAGATCGCACGCAACCGCTGGCGCTAACTCACAGCCCAGGCACGCTCAGCCGCCGCGGTCATCAACTACGCTAACGCATAAATCCTAACGCGCATATATATCTCTCATTAATCGCCATTGACTCCCTGTGAGAAGCTCTCAAATGCCTTATTGTGCTCCAAACTGGATCGACCAATGACTTTGGCGAAGTTCCCTCGTGTAACCGCCTCGCCTTACTGCGCGCTTATTTTCTTTTGTCTTGCCACTCCGGTTATGGCAGGCGAGTTCGATAGGCCTCGTGCAGGATCAGCCTCGAGTACGTGAACTTGCGCCGAGAGAGGCTCGGAAGCTGCTCCAGGTGGCCACGGTCGCTAGGCGTGATGCACAATCACAATTGTCTACGCGCGAAGCTCGGCGCTGCATTGTCGCTGGCACGCCGTTATAAGTGTTCGGACCGGCAGGACAGCGCACCTCTCCAAGGCCGGTCCCTTCCTTCATAGACTCCTCATGCCTCACGATCGCCCGTTCACAACGCTCTTTCACCCCGACCAGGCGTTGACCGCAGAGCAGGCGGCGGATTGGATTAGGAGCCTGATCGACTATTATTCTCAGAGTGCGTTCTACCATTTCTTCTAGCCTCTTCGCTGAGTCGCTAACCAGGTCAAAGGCGTCAGTGCGTTGTACCATGATACGCTCCCTGAGGAAGCTATCCCGGGTTATTCGAAGACGTTGAGATCGCTGCTCGAATGTGCGGGCGCGCTTGAGCAGCATCTGTGTGGGATGTGTTTCTTCCTACCTGACCAACTGTCTCGGACCGTCGTCGCGATCGTACGTGTTGTTTGTTCTTTGTACTTCTAGCAACTCACCGCCCCTCCCCCTTCATCTCGTCTTATGATCTCATTGGTTTCGCAGATCGTAGCCGTCTATTACCAGTCGGCGCTCCTCGATGCGTTCATTGAAGACCCATTCGAAGGCAACGCTTGCGTCATCGTCGATGAGGAGACCCTGGAAAGCATGAGTCTTTATATGCAGCGCGTCGCCACGTATATCGACACACTTTGCGACTGGCTCGCGTCAGAGCGGTATGCGATGCTTCAAGGCATGGCCAAGAAAGCGGTCTCCGAGATGCGTAACCGCATCGCGTCTACAACTGGAAGTCCCGGCCATCGCGACACTCCCTCCTCTGTTGCTTGGAACCCCAGGCCGACAAGGGCGGAGAGCAAGGCCGCAGAAATTCCCTTTGCCAGGCTCGATTCATTCCTCCGCAGGCTATCCCCAGATCACTTCTCGGATGAACACTCTTCGTCCAGCAGCAAGACCGTAGAGCTGCCTGTTCGCCCTCTGGAGGTAGTTGTGGACCTATCACCCGTCGCAGGTCCATCTTCATCTGCAACATCGACTCCAAGCCCCTTCCGCATGTCACTGCCGGAGTGGGAGGTCGAGCATCACCAGGAGGTAGAGTCCGAGCGTCGCCACTCACTCACGTCCTCCGACACTACATGCGTCGAGGAGCCAGCCCTCGGCTCTCCCTTCTACTTCGAGGCGAACATCCGCTCCTCGCCCAAGGAGACCGCAGGACAGCCCTTCTGTGAACCCGCGCCCGATGCGCGCGAGTCCCCACCCATCCGTCCGAGCCTCAAGCGACGGCGGCGAACCACTTCGACCCTCACGCCGTCATCTTCCTCATCCTCGTCGTCAGACCGGAGCTCAGAGTCCCTGCACCCCCGCAAGCGGCGTCGGCAGATCAGCCTGCGGACCTTCGGGCCCGACGGCGCCGCGGAGGACGTCGAGACGGAGATGGAGACGGAGACGTACACGCCCATGCGTGTGTATGTCGGGCGCGCAGTCCCCGTCTCCCGAGCACCCACGGGGCGGGCGGGCTCGCCTTTGTCCCTGCCGTCGCGCAACCTTTCGACCTCGCCCAACTCCTCCCAGGCGTCGACGTCGACGTTGATGCGCGCAAGGTCGCTCTCCCCACTTGGGCTCGGGCTCGCCTTGGAGGGCGTCCCGCCGCCGTCAGTGTCCGGCGACGCGATGCCGGCTTTGTTGTATAGGGGGATGCACCTGTCGATGGCTCTCGAGCTCAATTGGAGCCCGGGGATTGATGGTACGGAGGGTTCGGAGAGCGGCGAATCTGACGGTGAGAGCTTCAAGACCGCGGATGATGGGTTGTACGAGGACGTCAGGATGAAGGACGAGGACGACGGCACCGCCAGCGGGCCCTCTGTGCCCGCAGACCTCAGCCGAAAGGACGAGGCAGGCGCCGACAACGACGAGCACAAGGATCAGCATGCCGCACCCAGGGCGCGTTCAAGAATATCGTCGGGCCCCGCCTCGCCGGTGCTCTGGCGCAAGGCGAAGGGGAAGCGGCGATGCTTCGTGGACATCTTCCGTACGTTCAGACATATTTTCAATGGACGCTAAGTGCTCCTGAGGACTATGAATTCGTTGCATTGCATTGCATTTATACCCCCACTCGCACGCAGGATAGTATTCATGTATAATGTTGCGCCCGTATGCTTTCTTGGCACGATGAGCATCATGTCCTGTAGATAATGTATTGTTAATGTACGGTAGCTTGGATATCCTTGCAGTTCTTACTTATGCATATGCCAGACCGGCTCCGCTGTACGTACTATGTAGTCGCCATGCCTTCTATGCATCTCCGCACTTTTGATCTCTGATAAGGAGAAGGAGCAGTGGGGCGGATTGAATGGTGCGAAAATTGTGTTATTCAAAATGTAGGATGCGATGATATAGATACATGTGATGATGTGGCCATGCAATTCTGGAACGAACAAGATTAGTAGTTTTGTGCGATAAGGCATAGCTAGTACCGTCCATCCTTTTCAGAGTGTCCTCTCTATGTCATTCGTCACGGTCGTCAAGAGGCATTTAGAAGTCGTCAGACATAACGTCACGGTATGCGGTCATGCTGCGCCCGGGCACCTCGTCATCGTACTCCGAGCGTTCGTGGTATTCATCTACGAGGCACATGTTAGGTTGACGCGACGCCGAGGGCCCATCGAAGACATGATGAGCTCACCACTGAGATCCTCCTCGCCCTCGCGGTCGGACTCTT
>BACB01003220.1:0-21942 GCA_000338015.2 Ganoderma multipileum BCRC 37180
CCTCATCGGGATAATCATTTGTGTACCAGTCCTCCGCTGAAGCTTCACGTCAGGTACAAACATCCACGCATCAGTCGAGAAGGCGCACCATTGGAATCCTCGTCATCTTCATCCGAGTACTCCTCATCCGAACTGTCCTCCCCCAAGAGGCCGCTGAGTTCGGGGGGCAGACCAGTCCTGTACAAGGGTGGGAAAGGTTAGCAGGAGCTATGTGCAGGAGGGCATAATCGAAATACGCACAGCTTGGCAATGTTCGACGAGTTGGGATCGTAGAGCTCCTTGCTGGTCGCAGGGCGGTGATAGAAAACGTCGTAGACGTAATCTTCGTCCATGCCATCCGCGTCCTTGCTTGCCTTGAGCGACTTCGCAGGGGAAGGCGGCGCCAGGTCGCTGACTATGTCCAGCAATGCGGATGAGAGGACGGCGCATTGTTCGGGTGAGAGCTGCTTACCGTTGAGGTAGTCCTTAAGCAAGGGCAAGAATTTGTCGATCTCGGCGTCCATCTCGCTCGGGGCAAATGCCTTCTTACCGGTGGATGTCGATGGGACCGCCTCGTACATCTTGAACTGGGCTGCTCGTTTTGCTAATTCGAGCTCCTTTGTGGACCATACCTTCGGCCTATGACGGTGAAAGATGGTTGGTATACGGTTCCGCAAAGAATGTGGCTAGAAACATACGGAGCATTGGCTGCTCGTCGACGGGCATATGGATCCTCCGCCGGCCTGTCCTGCTGTACGATGGTGTATGTTCTACTCGATGCTTGGGGCACAGGACGTTTTGGGGAAGGTGCGGGGACTGGTTGGATGGGCGCCGAACGTGGTGGTTGGGGTGCTGCCGGGGGGAGTGACGGAGCAATTGGAACCGTTGGAGGAACAGCTTCTCGGCTTTTCTGAGCAGACGAGCGAGCGAGGTCTGCCAGGTGTTTCTACGGCCCGTGCAGGAGTGGTCAGATTGGAGGATTGCGGGAGATAGACAACCCACATACCTCCAGCTCCTTCTTCTGCTTCTCGTCATTCCACTCCGCCTGCTCAACCGTTCCTGCATACTGAAAGACGTTGAGGCCACCTCTGTACTTCTTCTTGCTCGGGGCAGCATCAACGACTGAAAATACAATGGTTACGCGTGGTTAGGCATCGAGGTTGGCGGAAGGAGGCTGCCAGAACACACTTACCTAGTGCATCCAAGGGCTCCTCGGTGCGCTTCCGCTTGATGCGGACGATAGCATAGGGCTGCTGGGGCTGCAGCGCATGTGGGGGATCGACTTCCATTGGTGCAGAACTCGATGGTTTGGTACGAAGGAGGAGGAAGAGGATCAAAGTCTCACCGACGCATCCACGGCGCTTACACTTCCTCCAGTCAAAACCACGTGGTTCAAATGGTTGCACGTGATCGCGCCTCCCTGGGCGAGGCGCGCGACCGACTCAACTCGGGACGACTCCAAGTCGTTTCCTCGGACTCGGAATTCCTCCACGTTTCCTCCTGTTCGGGCTCGGACACACTCAGCTGTCCAGCCTCTTCTCAAGCTTCGTTCCTATGCACTCGTCTGAGGATGCCCTGTGCTCTCGTGGTGGCTTGCAATGTCTCCTCAAACTAATCACTCAGCATGAAGACTCGCTCTGACCCGCCACCTATGGAGAGAACATGCCGAATCCTGACTCCATCGAATGTCGTGCTCCAATATTCGCGGCAGATGGCAGTTAATGTGGGTAGACCGAGCTGCTGGAATGTAGCAGGCGGTCTTATCAGGTACAAGTCGACAAAAAGCGAATGAGGTGTGCGAACTTGCACGGCCATTCGAATTTTTCTAGTAGGCTGCAGAAAGGACAGCGCTGACGCCTAATGCGGACTACAAGGGGTGAGTGATTCAAGTGTCGCTCCCGGCGTCGTCGGTGAAGACGTGTTCTTTGAATACATGACTGTTAACGGCAGTGATGCAGCGTCGGGTGTTTATCTTCAATACAGTCCATGGTTCATCAAGTTTCGTTGGATTCAAAGCACCTGTATGCTATTTGTGCTGCGTTCTGTCTTTATGAGTCATTGCGGTCGGTTCGAGCAATGCAAATACTTTCTTCAACTTTCGACCTTATCCTGAGGACATGCCCGGCTGTAGACTGTCATATCCCCATCGAAAGCGGCGCGAATAGCGCAAACGAGGGCAAGACATCTCTCCCCAGTCAAGGACACAGCATTCGTCAACCGTAATCACTTATTCTGCGTCCGCCGTCGACGGAGCAACAACGTTCAGCAATTGCGTTACATTTTATAGGCACATCTCTGCGAAACCTCGCCTCTACAGTGAGTTGCTCTCGCGTTTCCTCTTCATCTTTTGGGCGGAGAACTCTCGAACTCCATAATTCATTTAGATTGTTTAGGATTGTTTCGCAAACTGCTGCAGAGGCTTCACCAGGCAGCGTAGAGACAAGGACCTGAGGTTAACTTCGGGCAACGCTGGGACAATTCACGGGCCTGCACTCATCTGGCGCGGGTGTAACGTTCTGACGACATCCTCTCCACTGGTGGCGACCGCAATCCAAGTGACCAACAACACTCCGTATGATCGGATTGTAAAGTTGGTAACGTTCTCGATTCGTACGTTCGTCTCACTGACGCTACGCTACGGGCACATTAGTAGCTGGCAGAGAGGAGTGGATAACTCGATCAGTACGGTGCAATCGCCGTTGGCCGTTTCCCGGGGCCCTGTTTCCAATGGTTCCACTATCGCAGACAAGGTCAAATCGAAGACGGCGGCCGGCCCCAGGCTCCAACGGGTCAAGCTATTAGCACAGCTTGTACTCATCTCCCACTTGCCTTCCCTTCTCCGAGATAGAGTTATTGGCTCCGTCCTGCACTAGGCCGCCGCCGATCCCCTCTTCACCGTGACGGAGAGCGCCACGGCGCAAGCTGTCCCCGCCATGGTCAATTCCTTGCATGCCTGGAGTGCCCGTGCGACTCCCCTTGTTCTTCCCTTCCACTGTCCAAGGAATTCCCTGCCCGACGTTTGCTGCTATGAAATCATGCCTGACGATCCTGGTGCAAGTTCGACTTCGGCCGCTGTTCCAAACGCACTGCAGCTCCAGGGCACGGAGGTACTTGTTCAGCTGATTGGCCTCGTGCTACTCACCATGCATCTAACTGTACATGTCTAGGAACCAAGAGCTCAAAAGAGGTCCGTTGAGCTTGCGCAACGGCAATTAATTGCAGTGCAGACGGCCCATGTCTCGCAATCGCCTCCGGGTAAGTGTCCGCTAAGCCACCATCGGGGATCCTTTAACACAATGATAGGGAAATTTTCAATTATGGGACGATGTACCGTGCAAAAAGCTCTCTCTACATTGCGTCCACGATGAACCCGATCATAGCCATAGCGGAGAGCGTTTTCGCCCTAACCGAAGCGGACGCAGGCACCATGGGGCTGAGGATCTTCGCCAAGCCTTTTGCACTTTCTGTTCTCGTGCTGTTCTGGGGATATGGTTATGTCTCGAGTCTTGGATCCTCTCTCGCCTTCGATTCTTGGAAGCTCCCCTCGTCATCATACCTATGCAAGTCATGACACTGTGGCCCATGGCACTGCTACGCCAAAGTCACCCGTCCGCTGTATATAAGGCCCACCATCGCTCAAGTCTCGACCAAGTCTCAATTCCCCTTCTCACAGAATCCGATACTTCCAGCCATGTCTTACGCTGCCCCTCGTATTCTCACCCTCGACGCCACCCAGTTTCCCGACCCTCCCGATGGCTGGAAGTTCTCCAACGTCACCGATCCCGACGACGATGCCCCCGACCTCGCGCACTACCCAATGTTGTCCTTCGGTCCTTACACGTACACTGGTATGTTAGCCCGCATTTCAGTGTAATTTATCCGCTAACGGTCACGCTATAAACGTAGCCCTCAGCAGCATCGAGAACGACGACACTATGCTCATCGTGGGCTGGGACATGCAGAGGAACCTCGTCAAGCAGTTGAACAAGTCCGGTGCCCGCTACATCTATCAAATCTCTTACAACGCCAAAACCAAGAAGGTCACTTTTACCGGGCAGAGTGAGGACACGGTTACCGCTACCCTCGACGAGCTGGTCGTCCCTCCCACCGTCGTCAACTCCACCCCTTCCGCCGGGCCTGTCCTCCCGTACACGCTCACCTACTCCGTCTCCGCCAATGCTCAGTTCCCCGTCATCAGGAGCGGTCCCTACAGCTTCTGGCCGGCGTCGTACGCAGATGGCCGCAACTCCTTCTGCGTCGTCGTCGTCGACCAGGAGGGCCTGATCCGGAAACTCATCGACTGCCCTGGCTCACGCAACATCGACAAGGTTGCCGTGGACTCCACCGCCAAGACGATCACGCTCACTGGCAAAGACGGCGGCAAGGCCACCCTCGACTACAACACCGCGATGGCTTGCTTCACTTGCTACTACGTCTACACCAAGGACGACTTCACCTACCTCGCCCAGTACCTCAACTTGACGATTTCGGACTCCGACGCGACCGCCCTCGCGGCCGCCATGCCGCAGATCGACTGCTCGCTGTGCTGCCGCATGCAGGGAGTCACATACCCCGATGACCCAGCCCGGGTGAAGCGCAGTTTGCTGGGCTTCGTCGTCGGCTCTCTCTTGGGAGGGCTGATCGGTGGGATTGGCGGATTCCTTATCGGGGGTCCCGGCGGGGCCATTGCGGGGTTCATTGGTGGCTATGCCATCGGCGGTGGGATCGGCGGCGCCGTCCCGGAGAGCAGCGACAAGGGCCAGTACACCCTCTCTGCTTTGGAGAAGCAGAACTCTCTTGTCGGGTACGTAAACGCGCAGTCGACCAGCCATTATACAGCGTTCATTGACACCATTTTCACAGATATTCACAGTTCCCCATCGGCCCGTTTGACAACACAGGCGTGGGGGAGAACGTCTTCGACTCTCCCTTCCCCCGCTACGCCGAGCTGCCCTACTCCGGCGCCATCACGAAGCCCGGCTCGGGCTCGGCTCCGCAGGCCTACTCCCCCGCCAAGCAGGCGATCGGCGACCTCCCTCGCGACCCGCGCTACAACCCCCTCATGCTCACCAACGGCGTGCAGGTCACCAAGTACATCTACGTCATCCTCCAGACCGACGAGACTGTGAATGGCAACCCGGGCTACCAGATGCGCATCAACCCCGAGGACTTCTACCCCGACTCGTGGCCCGCGAACCAGCGCGTCAACCACAGCCAGCTCTCGGAGGGCTACCGTTTCTGGGCCCTCCTGGGCCACCCGCACATGCAGGTGTACGCGGCGGGGAGCCTGTATGTCGATATCACTAACAAGAAGCTGCTCGGCATCGACACGCGCACGGGCCACTACTTCGCGTCGTTCAAGGGCCAGGACCAAGCAGTGAACGACGCGACGTTCGGGTTCCTCAAGAACCTTGGCTACGACACTTCTACCATGAAGAACTACATCGACATCATCGGGTACTTCCAGCAGTACCAGGGATGAGGTAGTCGAGTCGTCAGGAGAGCGAGTCGGTTCTGTGAGTGCTTTTCCTCGTTCCAGGACCGCATGTTTACTGACCATCGCTTTGTCTATCCGTCAGGGACCCGCGCGTCTTTTCCGACGCGTGATGCATCCCGACGTTCAACACGTCGAGAACCTCGCCTTGGTTGCTCTACACCACTGTACAATATCTTGTCTCTCGCCTTGAACTTGAAGTACACCTTGATATTTCCCCAAATAACTAGTGACTGTGTTGCCTGGAAATGTCAGCTAGTACATTCTTCTGTCGCAATACTATCACGCTTCGTTTCGTACCTTATAGAGATAATCGTCGGAAAGAAGGGAAGAACAGCCACGTCAAGTCTGTTACGGCAGTGTTTTCGCTGAAGTGCACAGGCGCCCGCCGCCACATTGTGGCGGCGACCTAAGCGCTGGCACTTCGTCAAAGATTAATATTCGAGCCGACCGGTCTTCACGTTGTTCCCTTGAAGACGCTCTTGGGTCCTGTCGACCTGGAACGGTGGTTATTCATTTTGTGCCGACAGATCACAGCTGGACCTATATATGATACGTAAAACTGCGGTAACCCCAGCAACGACCGGCAACCACGTCGTCACCGAATCCGAACTTGAATGAGCACGCGTTTACGAAACCACAGTACTTCTACTCGTCTATTCGTCGCTCACCACATCGCATTGAATGAGCACTGCTGCTTAGATAATAGCAATCCTAGGAGAACATAATATCACATAATTGAACAAGATAAGCATACAACAATGACCTAATCAATGGAACACTCGGTGCAAGCAAGACCATAGGAACCATGCATCGACCTGACGGGTGCACGGGCATTGGATTACACCCGAGTCTCAGCCCGCGTTCTGCATACGGCGGTACTGCAGCCGCAGGTCGACGAGTTCTGTCCTCAGCTTCGTCATCTCGTTCTTCAAGTCGGCGCACTCTAGCGTCAATTGCGACTTGATGTTCTGGACAACCAGCTCCATGTCCTCGCGCTGCTTCTGTCTCATCAGGTCGAACATCGCTGCCAGCTTCTCTTCCAGAACAGTGTCGTTAGCTATTTCGAGGCAAGAGACGATGCGATACGCGGTCAACAACCAAGCGATAATGATCACAAAAGACGTCGAAACACTCACACGTAGAGTCGTCCTGAGACCGGGAAAAGTCGATGGACATGAGCGTGTCCTCTTTGGTGAGCTGCTTGCGGAACACTGGCTAGCTGGGCCGCAATACAACCTGCCCGTCGCCGTCCAAAGGTACTTCAGTCTGGGTGGGCATAGGAGGATCCTCACGAGCCGGTTGAGTGAACCCGGGCTCGTCGCTGTCGGGCTCGGCATCGGGCCACTTCTCGTAGTACTCGCCATAAGCGACGGGGCCCGTGAGGACGAGCCTATGCATGTCGTCGGCGGTAGGGGAGTTGTGGCCGGAGCCAGAGGCCACCGAGGGCGGGTGAGACGGGCCCTCCCACCTGGTGTCTTGGCTGAGGTGGTTGCGCTCGAAGTCGCGGCGGTCGCGGTCGTCGATGGTCTCTTCGGAGGACTCGGGCGACAGCAAGCGTCGCCTCCTACGAACGTTGGGGATTAGCACGCGAGGACTTTACGAGCGATTCTGGTTGGGAACAACTCGCTTCCGTAATACCATATCTCCGTTCAGGGTGAGGGGCGTGGGCAAAGGCGGAAGGTTGACTGTCGCTTGGGTTCGGGGTTGGGAAGAATCGACCTCCATGACCGACCCGGTGGTGCGAGGCACTCGACTCCAAGGTTGACCGGACATCATTACCAAGGGCTGTAACGAAAATGTCAGTAGCAAGCTCGGTGTTGGGAATCTTGAGGGGCTGAAGAAAATCCAGTCCTCGTCCATCCGATTTTATGCTTCGGGGCATTAAAGGTGTCAAAGCGGCCTGTGCCAAAGCGTCCGAGATCCCAGGCTGCATGCAGCGGCTTTTTGTCTGTTGTCCATAACAACTGATCAGCTCCGACCCGAGTCAAAACGCCCTGCGGATGAAGGAGGGATAAACCATCGCGACAAAGCGACTTAGACGTGGGGGGTGACCACGAAGAAGCCCAAAGTCTTGTCTCCTTTGTGACCTGTCGGATCAGCGATCGATCAGCTTTTGTGAATCTGCTGCAAGGTGGAAATCAGTCGCCACTGGTCGTTGAACTACATGCATTTCTTCGCCTGAGCCGGGAGACCGGGCCACCTTCGAGGTCATTGGAGCATGTTGTGGGCATCCTTCCCGGGGCCAGTACCTAATTCTTCGTTCATTGCTGGGGCGATGAAACGAAACGCCGATGCTCAGCCCTGCTCAGCCACGGAGGCATGGATTAATCGTCAGCAAGAGGTTGCCGGTGCACCCGAGTCCTGGGGCCGGTGTGGGAGCACTGGTTTCATAATACGGCCAAGCGTAAAATATAAACTCCCGCTTGGCGCAGTGGCGTTGCGCAACTGATAGCCTAGACGCCCATTTCAACAGCTGGACAAAGAGCAGAATGCCTAAAGTCTATCCTTCAGTCGGAATCAGACTTATACATGCGAGTCTTTCCGATACGCCCGCCCTAGTCAAGCTGTATATCATGCAAAAATGAAGTAGTAGGGTGCAGGGTGCATATCTTCTATAGTAAACGAAGGAAGTCCTTCCATTTAGAGTAATTGCCAAAATAGGCAACCAGCCTGAGTATCTCTCGCTCTTCCCTTATTTCCTGCACTATCTAAAGCCATATTGGTCACGAATCAATAGAGATAGCAGGCCCCAATACCCTGACGAGAAGGCGCAGTATTTCAGATAGTTGCGAACCCAGGAAACTGGGTCGATTGTTGAAGCGCCCGATGCGAACGTCGACTGACGTAGCAACCAGGCTGGGTGGATATCAACGTAGAAGAGGTTGATACAAGGTTGATAGCGGCCCTCTATCCTACGCACCTCACGGGATGGGGATAAGTGGCTTGAAACGCACGCGCGATCGGCATCAATGCCGAAGCCTCCGTGTTGCGCGACCCGGTCACGGATACTCAAGTAGATTCCACTCACGGAGCACATGCGCACCACACAAGCCAACCCCGATGAGGCGTAGTAACTCGACTGCTCATACCTTCCCGATGGGAGACGGAGCACGTCGCGCTCGGGCGGGCACAGCCGCCCGATGCGTGGCGTGCCAAAAGTTAGATTCTTCGAGCGCGCGTGAAGCGAGGAATAGAGCACGCAATGTCTCTGGATCTTCGCTGGCGGGATACTAATGAGTGTCGTTGAGTACAACTGTGACGGTGCACAGCGCGCGAGTGGCGGGCGTGAGCCCGCCCGAGTGCGGTGTGCGTCTCGGTAGTAGCCGAAGTTAATCGCGGAAACCCCTCTTCCGTGGCAAGGCCACGGGTAACTGCTAGTAAGTAGAAAGCTACGCACATAGTCTGGATCATGATGGAGCTCGAGGGAGATGGGATCCAAAATAGTAGACCCTGACTCGATCGGGCAAAGGGTGTCATCAGGTCGGGGTTGCCACGCGTTGACGTTGATCTCTTGCCCCCCCGGGCCCCGCAGTCACAGCTCTCACCGGAGCAACTCCTCCCACCGACCTCTTGTTACTTATCGACTCAGACATTTGCTGACATCCGACATATTTCTACCAAAAATACCGCCAATGTCTAAACGTAGCTTGGGGTGCCCGAGGCGACAAACTCGACCGCACCGACACCACAACCTGTGGTGGCGCCTCGTGGCCCCGCCGCCACAGTCGCGATGGCCGGGTTGTCCCCTGGTTGTCCCTGGACTGCTCCATTCCGTCGCCGAGGATCGATTCGAAATGCTTTTGCCGCGCCGAGACGACAAACAAATGTATAAACAAATGCTCATCAAATTTGCCCAGCACACGCCGTAGTCATGCGGCCCTGACTCCTTGGATTCCTCTCGTAATCGATACCGACTGTGGCCTTGAGCTCTGCTTTCTATCATACCCGCACTTTATCCTCCAGTCCTGTCTGAAGCTTGCACGCCTCTGCGTCGTTGGTGCCAGCTGCTTCTCGATTCTGAGTGAGTTCCTTGCCCTCGCGGCTCCTGGCGCCTTTTCCTGTGGGGCTCTAAACACTAAACGCCATTGTCTGAACAGCGCAGCGACGTGGGAGACGTCTCACAGCTCTCTCGCTTGGTAGCTTCACTACTGCTGCCACCACTACCCCTCGCTGGTTCTTTGGGTCGACTGCTTTTTCCGGCTTCCATTTACGACACCTACGACCACAATGCCAGCCCTCGGAGAATGGCTCCTTTACACCTTCTTCACAACAACTCTCTGGACGCGCGGAGTTTACGGAGCCAAGGACAACACCACATGTGCTAGTTCTCAGCTAGACTGGTATACGGATGCAGTTGGGGAGACACCATGTGAGTTGCTATCCTGATCTCTTTCGGCTCGACTTCCCTGACAGTCCCCATAGGTGTCACCTATCAGCGTTTGAGGCAGATCTGTAATAGCGATTGTGAGTATTCCTTGCTCAGAGGCGGCGGTGGTAGAGCTCACACGGTACGAAAGATCGAGTAGAAAAGTTCCGTTCACTCACCCCCGGAGACAATTGTGATGACCAGCTCAGTGAGTGCCCCATCGTTGTGCGCGGAATGTACGGTGGTCCAACGCGGTTGGCCGCCAGAGGACTGTTGTTGCAATTCGGTTTCATGGGCACTCAGTATGCTGTGCATGAAGTACGTGTCCTCAGTCTCGGGCACTATTGGCCGTCCTGCTGACTAGCGTTTCGGCAAGCTGCCAATACGACACGGACGGGTCAGGAACGTCTGGGATCGACGCTGGTGAGTGCTACATCCGGAAACGGGAGTCTGCGGTGAGGTTCACGCTGTCATCCAGGCGATGGAGCGTATAAGATGTACCTGGGAAATTGCATAAACAACGCTGTAAACCAGACGTACGTGATTCCGCCTCTCGGTCTTGCGAAAACTCAACTTCTGCCTTTAGGCTGCCGAACGACGTACAGAGTGCAGTTTGCAACAAGGCGATCAAGATTGACCGTAATCTGTATAGTCTGTTCTGGAACACGGGTGCTTGGTGCGTCTGGATGCACTCAGTCTTCGACAACGGTAACTGAGACAGCGTTGTGCTCCAGGTTTTAGTAAGTTCCCTCGGCCTTCATCGATCCCTAACCACTTAAACGCTTTGTAGCAAGTACACGAAGGACTCCATCACAGAGGATCTCGCCGCGACAAACAACAACACGTTTACCCATTGCGCGTCGACCACACGCAACACGACCACGACGAAGGCTGGTACTGGCACCGCCACTGGCTCGGCAAAGCCTCAAACGACCACATCCTCTCAACCACAATCCGGCTCGAACACGGCCGTGGTTGTAGGTGCTGCAGTTGGTGCTACGTTCGGCGCGATCGCTCTGGGGCTAGTCGGGTTCTGTCTCTGGCGTCAAAAGCGCAATGCGCGAGGACCCAAGCCTCTCAACTTGTCGGAAGAGTACCAGTTCAAATCGGGGATCCAACCAGGCCAGTTTGGGGCGATTACGCCTTTCTCCGCCCCAAGCGCCCAAGGTGAGTAGGAGCTCATGTTTCTTGGACGCCTGTCAGGGCAGTTTGAATATAACTAACCCCTGTAACGTTGATCGTTGTTCACGCTACGAAGACCTCAGTTCCAGGTACGACGGAAGCACTAGTGTTGACCTGGGGGACCCTGAATCGATTGCATTGCTTCCCAGGGGCGGTCCCGAATCAACCTTCGGCGCGAGCGCGTTTGGCGGCGCAAGCACTGCGAGCACCACCGCGTTGGTCGGCCCAGGTACCTTCTCCACTGTCGGATCCACGCGGCCGTCCAACTTCTCTATGCGCGACGGGGTTACCCCTTCGGTCTTCGCGCATGACTACGAGGAATCCGAGCGACACCAGGACGGTGGTCCTGTCACTTTCCTGCAACGCTCCGCGTCTGGACGATTACCCCCTGCGTACCAGTCGTGGGACGACGAACCCAACGATATGTCCGTTACCGGTTCACAGTCGCAATCGTCGGGTACCGCCTCCAGTGTTGGTGCGCTCCCGTCCGGAGCTGCTTCTGCCACAGGAAGTTCGGAGCCCGTGCTTCCCCCTCTCCCTCCACTGCCTAAACAACGGCAATATTCTCGGGACGTAAAGCGCCCTGTTCCGTCATGATGCTGGTGTCTGGACAGTTACTTTCCTTTTTTCGTTTTGGTTGTTTGAGCGCCTCGTTTACATGATCGTGTACTTCGCATATATTTTTTCTGGATCGCGCATTGTATCGGTTCCCGTAATGTACGTATTGCCACAACGGACTCGGCGTGTTACTGAGTAGAGGTAGATTATTTACTATGTTCGAACCGCCGCGAGGCGGTCGATAGGACGCTAGCGACGGCTTGCTGTCGGGCTTATTACGTTCAAATGAACGGCGTCCCAGGCGTTCTTTGTACCTTAGACGAGCGTGGATCATTCATAGATCGCGCTTGATTCGCTTCCGCCTTCTCTGGCGGGCCGCAGACATTACACACACGACACGACCTGGCCATCTAAGCCTTGTTGATATGGTACGACTAGCCACGTCGAAGGGGGGATCTCGTCTGCTCCACTCCGCATCTCTCATGACCTTTCCTCTGCTCTCCAGCTTCGGCTCCGTCATGCATCGGGTGGGCATGACCCTCAAGGGGTGGCATCTTGCCTTAATCTCGCAGACCGCCTACTACTGATCATGGGTACACCCCCGGCTTCCATATAGCATCGGGACGTGGTGCAGCGATAGCATCTGCAACACGAGGCCGGCGGAGGGTATATGAACAGCAGGCAAGTCAAACACAGGTGTAGGCATCAATCCCCACCCACTCTCTCCAGCCTAACCTCTCGTGCTTTAACCACAGCAGCGCGTTCACGATGTGCAGATGGTTCGCATACATATCGACGTCGGAGCCATGTCTTCTTGAAGACGTGCTCATCTCCCCCGATCACGCCATCGCGAAGCAGGTTCACGAACGCTACCTGCCATACCTCACCCACTATGAACCGGACACGACGCCGGAGGAGATGAAGCTGCGGAACAGCCCCTTCAATCTCGATGGCATCGGTGTGGTTTGGTGCGTTTCCGATCCGCTTCTCGATTCCCTCGCGCTCTGCACACTCCCTCACCCCGCCCTGCACAGGTACACCGACGCGCGCGCGGCGTTCGGCGAGTGCTCGGGCCCGCGCCCAGTGACGTACAAGATCCTGCGCCAGCCGACGACGGACCCCGTGTTCCAGTCGCTCTGCGCGGGGACGCCTGCGCACTGCGTGTTCGCGCACATCCGCGCCGCGTCGGGCGCGACCGCGATCACGCATTACAACAACCACCCGTTCATGTTCGGCCGCTTTTCGTTCATGCACAACGGGTCCGTCGCGCACTTCGACGACATCAAGCGCGCGCTCGCGCTCGAGCTCTCGGATGAGGCGCATGCGCGCGTGAAGGGCACGACGGACTCGGAGGCGGTCGCAGCGCTGTTCTTCACGTACCTCGAGCACCGCCGGGGCCCGGGCGTGTGGGAGGAGGCGCACCCACTTGAGGAGATGAAGGAGTGCCTTGAAAGGGCGATCCGGCGCGTGCTAGAACTGCAGACGGCGGCGATGGCGAAGGTTGGGAAGACGCCAGATGCGTCGAGCTTGAACATCGCGGTCACGGACGGGGAGCAGCTGCTCGCAATCCGGTTCAGGAACCACGCGAAGGAGCACCCGCCGTCGCTGTACTTGTCGACGCGCGCGGGAATCAGTCTGAACAGGAAGTTTCCGGGGCACCCGGACAGGGAGGGCGAGGACAATGGGGTCTGCAACTTGAAGGCGGCGGAGGAGCATGGGGACCATGTGATCGTGGCCAGCGAGCCGACGACGTTCAAGGAGGAAGATTGGGAACTCATCCCGAAGAACCAGTGCATAATGGTGGGGCGTGATATGGTGGTGAGGCGTGCGCCGGTTGCGGTGCCGTTTTAGATAGGAGGATGTCTGTGTACGAAAGGCGTGGTCGATCTTGGGATAGACGTATCATGTATGAGTCTCTATGGCACATGGATGATTTTAGCGTAACGTTTGGAAGTCATGTAGCTCGAAAAGTCATTGTCGCGACAATGATGAATGGGTTGCGTTTTTGGGATTATGGTGAAACAAATTGGACTGCGAAGTGTGCTCTGAGGACTTTGTGGTCCTTCTCTCACAGCCAGAGGGTACATCAAACAGCTGGAGAACAGCCTCGTGGCGTAAGTGCATCCGGAAGAACTGGCAAAGGTCATGATATGTGATTGATACTATCTCGGCATTTACGCATGTCTATATCCCGGAACACTAGGAGAACAAGAAGCTGATCCCCACCAGTTCCCGACCTTGATGAGAAGGAGAGCACATTAGACATGCCATGACAAATAGAGATGATATCAGGCATATTCACTCACGGAGGCGAGTTAACATTCAGCGACCTTGTCATGAGGCTTGGAAGAACTTGGGATCTGTACATCCTGCGAGTCGATGGCAAATATTGACAGGGGGCCGAACCAGGTCTCGGCATCTGTGAGACAGTTACTTAAGGAAAGCGAGCACAAAGCGAGCAAATAAGTAGAAGGCCGCTGTGAGTGACGATGGCAATCCGGAGGTGCGTAGACCTGCTTGACGATTTTAGTACATGTCAATCTTCTTACTTAGGACGGACAAGTTGCGAACCGCGCCGCTTACACCACGGCGTTGCCGCTGGGAGTGTCCGATGACAAGTCTGTGGAGGAGTTTCAGCGAGTGTAAATGTCAGTGTGGACAGAGAGTTTGTCCTATGCATGCAACGCGGCGCCGCTGTAGGACCGCACAAATGTCTCCGGAATTTCGTTCTATATGAGCTCTGAATGCTTCATTTCGGAAGCGCCCGCGGACAAGTTACGGCTCCAGGCTAAAAACACACCGATAATCTGTGTGTTTTTAGACTGGACGGATGTGATGAGTGCTCGGTTATTCCTTACGCGTATACCCTGGATGATCAACGGATCGCCCGCCCAGCGTTGCAAATGGGAAAAGGATTTGCCCAACGAGCTAACCTTGGCGCACCTTCGCGCCGCTGGACAGCGAGTTTGCTTGGAAGGGACCGCATCGAGCGGCCAGTGTTCGTATAGCGGCCAGGAGCGGCGGTGGCTGGGCTCTCTAAGACCACGCGCAGGTAAGGATGGTCTGGAAGGCAAGACAAACAGGCACGATGCACCGCCATGCATATGGAAAAGTGGAGAGCCTCGGCGTATGGGTGGGAAGCGCCGAGCCGGCGTCATCGCGCGAACATATGAGAGGTGTTTCCATGGTTGCACCGGTTCTCCGCTGGACAGAATCTGTTGGGCCATTGTACGGCTGAGCGCACGGCCCCGGCGTGTCTGTCGGCAGCAGCGAAGAGAAAGAGAGCGGGGAGCGAGCTGAGGGAGAAGGGCAGAGGCCTTGAGAAATGATGATCAGAGTGGGAGGTCGGACAAATAAGAGCAAAGATGGCGGCTCTGGCGTCGGGCGTTGTTGCTCAGAGCTGTGACCGCTCTCTCCCCCGTCCCCGTCCCCATCCCCGTCTCCCTCCGTCCCGTACAAAACGCCAAAGATTGGGTGAGGCCTGCGGGCTGTCCGGCAATCGTCTTCACTTCCTCTCGCTCTGCCCTCCATAGCAGTCCCCACGCTCCTTGTTCCTCCACCAGGCGGTCGACGGTCCCATCTCCGTCCCGCCGTCCCGCTCTTCAGCACGTAGCCCTCTTCCCGTCCGACCCTCACCCGTCTCCTTGCCTACACCATGTATCTCTCTAACGTGCTCTTCGCCTCTCTCCTCGCTTCCGCTCTCCAGCTCTCTCAAGTCTCCGCCTCTCGCTCCTCCCTCCACTCCTCTCACGCCCGTCGCTCCCTCGCCTTCAAGAGGGACCACATCTCAGAGCTCCTCCAGCACCGCGACCTTCTTAGTGAGTCCTCATTTATATCTTTTGAGCCCTCTCGCACTCCCTTCTGCTCCGCCACCGTCGTCCCGATACCCGCCCGCCCTCTCCCGCGACGTGTCGACAGAGCTGAGGTCAGCTAGGCTGCTCTACCTTCGCTTTAGAGACAATTGAGCATCTACGATGGGACGAGCCGAGCTAGAGCCCCCATTCAACGCGTCTGCGCTGTGCTCGCACTTGGCAAACCGCAGTAGTAGAATGTTGCTCACAAGACGGCGCTCGCGTCCGCACTTCCTCCCCCATTCCCATCGTGCGCTATGGCCTCGGCGACGTCAGGCTTGTCCTGGACATAGCTCTCTTGCTATCCGGCGACCGTCTCGCCGACGCCATCCGCGCTGTCACGACGCCCATGATGATCAGCCTTGCATTTTGATCTTCATGCGGTATGGCAAACGCGCAGTTTGACATATCGTCAAGTCCCATTCTTTCTCGCGCAATGACTCCCCCAAGAGCTTGCACCCTGCATGTCAAGGCGCATATGCCCGCTCTTTGGCATCGACGCAGGCAGCGTAGACGTTGAACTGATCGCCGTGAGAGCGGCGTATTTTCCTGCCTGGTTACGCTTATTGGCGCTTGTGATGCCTTGTGCGATCACGTACCCATTTCAGCTCAAGGCGAACCAAACGTCATGCTCTCGCCGATTTCATGGTGGCACGGTCGAGACCGTGCCACCAAGCCCGGAAATGGACAGAACACGCGTTCCGTGTGGGTGTCATTGATCTGGCATTAAAGTTAATTTTGGGAACCTGGGTGCTGCGGGCAGGAGGGGTGGCAATCTTTTTATCAGACTCGTTGGGGTCGTTTTCACGTTATGATTAGATGACAATATCTGATATTTCCCTTCAGGTGGTGTCGGAAAGACTCTGGGCGATCTTGGAGATGGTCTAGGAGGCGTGATAGGAACTACAGGCAACGACCTTGGAAATATTGTGGATGGGCTCACGTCCCTGGTTCCCGCAAGTTCAACGACCGTTTCGTCGTCATCAACATCTGCGTCAGTGACATCGACCGACTCCTCGTCCCTGTCGTCAACCAGCTCCGGGTCCGCGTCTGCAACATCATCAAATTCAACTACCGCAATCTCCACGACATCTGGATCCACATCTGGATCGTCTACAGGCTCCGCATCCATAACCGATACCCAAACGTCCATTTCCTCCACGACGACGGCTTCGGCGACTTCCACCTCGACCCCTGGTGACCCATTGTCGTCCTGGCTATCGTCCATTTTGAGCCCATCGACCACGGAGTCTTCAAGCACACCATCTGTCACTTCATCGCCCACTGAATCTGGGACCGGTTCGGGGACGGCGACCAGTCCTGCGACTGGCTCGGCTACCTCCACCGACTCTGGTTCGGCCAGCTCTGCTGGCTCTGGATCGGCCACTGCCACTAGTACGTCGCCAACTGGCTCTGTTGCTACAGCCAGCGGTTCAGCCTCTTCGACTACCGCGGCTTCGTCCACCTCCACTACCCCTGGTAGTCCTCTGTCGTCATGGCTCTCGTCCATCATTAACCCGTCGAGCCCCAGCTCTAGTGAGAGCTCCTCGGCCACTGGAACGGCCACGGAGACCTCCCATTCCGAGACCACGACGGCCACCGGGTCTGGATCTGCGACTAGCACCGCGTCGGGGTCTGCTACAACCGCATCGGGTACCGGTTCCATCACCTCTGCGTCTGGTAATGCCACCTCGACCTCCAGCAGCGGTATCTTGTCTCTTCCTCCCCTTCCCACCAGTATCTCCGGCATCCTTCCCACATCCAATGGGACCTCTACTGCGACCGCTTCTTCGGGTAGTGGCACGATTACGTCGGGCAGTTCAACGATCACTGGGAACAACACCATGACGAGTACGGGTACGAGTAGCACGTGAGTTCGGAATACTAGAAGTACTTATCAATGGGCATCTCACTGACATATAAATGTAGAGCGACCATTACTCCTCCGCCCATTACAACCACTATTACCAGTGGGAACCAGACCATTACTTCGACCATCTCCGGAAACCAGACCATAACCACGACCGGCTCCGCGAACATTACGTCGACCGTCTCTGGGAACCAAACCACTTCGACTGCCTCCGGGAACTTTACTACCACCATCTCCGGGAACAGCACTACGTTCACCAGCGGCAACAGTTCCACGATCACGGCCAACGCGACCTCCAGCGGGACCGTGATCAGTTTGCCGTCGATTACGTCGACGCTGTCGTTCACGAGCGTCTCCACTTCGCACTCGTCGCTCACGTCCACGCCATCGGTGAACTCGCAGTTCACGTTCGTCACCGAGACGTCCCTCGCCGTTGCGTCGACCCCGTCCACGTCGACTATCGCCACCTCGGTAACGGATCCTGACCAGCCAACGACTACGTTCACGCTCGCTGCGTCCGACACTTCTCAGCCCACTCAACCTGTGCTCCCGTCCGACCTGCCGAACCAGATCTTCCCCGCCGTCGGCTCCCAGCCTGGTGACCCAGACCTCGCTGGCTACTCGCTGATTTCGCTGCTGTTCGACACCGGGCTCAACTGGGACTTCGTCGTCCACAACGCGAATTCGTCGTCGCAGATCTTCGCGTGGATGTCGCCCATCCTCCAGGCTGCACTCAGTCTGACGTGTATGTTGTCCCTCATATTAGGGTTAGTATTTTACTGATATCGACTCGTACAGCGGACCAGGTCAAGACGTACCAGCTCCACGTGTACATCCCCGCTGACTACAAGGGCCCGAACGACATTAACCTCCTGCAGACGGAATTCCTCGCCTGGATCCCGCAGGGCTCCGTCGACGTGCTGGCGCAGCAACTCAAGGTCACGTCCTCAGCCTTCTACACCGCGCTCGGCTCGCCGTACAGCGACCTCGCCTCGCACATCGTCTCGAGCTTCCCCGTTGAGAACGCGAACGGCAACTCCGGCAACGGGTCAGGGAACTCGGGGACCAGCGTCGCGTCGAACGCGAGCTCGTCGTCCAAGACGCGCGAGAACGCGATCATCGGCGTCGTCACGTCGCTCGGCGCGATCACGCTCCTCATCCTCGCCTTCCTCGTCTACCGCGCCATCAAGCAGCGCCGCGAGCTCGCGCACCGCCGCCTTTCGGACCCGCATCAGAACGACTTCATCGGCGCCCCACCTGACAACCACGAGTTTGACCGCGACTCGGTTGGTGGGCAGCGCAGGCGCTCGTTCTACTACGCCGCGGACTCCCTCAGGGGCTTTGCGGACCACAGTGCCGCCGCTGGACCCTCGGAGGATCCGTTCAACCCTGGCATGCGTGAGCGGCGGCCTGTGATCGGCACGCCGATCTTGCGCGATAACACGATGAACTGGTAGATGACTCCCCGGTGGATGGCGGTTGGAGAGCAGTCGGCGGTGGCGGTGGACTGGTACGAGGTGGGCGGAGGGCGGTGGGCGGAGTGCAGGACACGGACCACCAGCTTCGCTTTCTTATAGATGGCGGCGCGCCCTGGCTCTTTTGTCACCAGCCCCACCAGCCCGAGGACGGACGCGCTTGCCTGGAGGACTGCGGATGTAAATGATGATACCAGGTTAGACTGCTTCCGGCTCCTCGCCCCCTTACAGAATCCGACCTCCCTCCCTTGCTACCTACGTTCCTACCTTTCCTACGTACTCGGCCGCGCCGTGCTGTGACTGTGTTTGTGCTTGTCTCTGTGCTAGTGTTTTCAATGCTTGTTGGGCTTCTCTTCTCGCGTATGGGTGGCATACGGACGGGCAGGCGAGTTGCGTCGCCAGAGCATGGGGTGCGCGTGTGCGCGTACGACGCGGCTAGCTCGTCCACGTCCGTCCTGCGTGCATGCGCTGTGCGCCCATTGTTCGTAATGCTCTTTGTAACGACGTCTACGACCCATTCCCTTGCTTGATCCCCTTCCGCTCCTTTCGCGACGATCTTTCTTCCTTGTCCTGTTTGTGTCATACCCGTGACCTTTCAGCTTTACCCGCTCTAACCCCGTACTCTACTGGCTGGCTTTTTGAATATTTATCAACGTAGCTGTTGTCATGCCCACCCTCCGGATCCCTGTCGTACTGTGTACACGGTATACCCCCAGGTTGCGGGTCCGGGGGATGTGTGTATGCGCAATCGGCGCATTTGTAGCTTTCTGCGTCCTCGCTTGGGTGTATCTTTTAATACCGTTGCTTCTTGATTTCGACTTCCTGTCTTCTTTGCGGTTTACGTTACACCACGTGCTCGTCCTCCAGCACTTGTCCAAGTTGCTTGGGGCCGGGCATATACTTCTACTTCTATACGTACACCTTTCTCGTCGCGCTGGTTGCCTGACACATACACCCGAGTTCTGCGTTGTGTTCGGTTTCTTGCGGGTTGGGATTGCTGTTCATTGCCTCATCGAACCTTGTTCATATACTGCCGTACATACATAGAAGTTTGTTCCGTTTTTGTCTCCTTCATGAAGTCGAGTAATCCGAACCTATGCGACGTTGTATGCCGTAGAGGATGGGGCCGATTCAAGACAATGACCATCCGGTATGAAGGCCGTTGGGAGGGTAAGGCGGCGGGCCCTAAGATGAAGCTGCCTTCAGCTCCTCCTGGAACCGACGGACGACAGGCACGAGCCCGTCCTCGTCCACGACGAAGCCCAGCCCGAGCGCGTACGCGTTGTCGAAACGCGACGGCCACGATGACACGACGCGGCGGTTCTCCGGATCGTCCTCGAAGCGGATGAGTGCGACGGCGTCCGGGCCCGCGACCGCCCCGAGGGCGGCGATCTCCTCGCGCACGGTGACGGTGAAGCCGGGCAGGCAGACGACCCGCGTGTGCGCGCGGAAGGCGGTAGAGGGGACGCGCCGCGCGATGACCAGGTTCTGGATCGTCACTTCGGGGCTGGCGATCCAGACGGGGAGATCGAGCTCGGGCGAGGTGAGGGAGTTGCCGATGGGGCAGGTGGCTGGGAGGCCTTGGAGGGGCTCGCGGATGATGCCTGTACAGGATGGGATGTAAGAGTCAGCGTCGGACGTAAACGCGAGGTGCACTCCCACTTGAGGAGGTATCTGGGAAGGAGAATAGGGACACGTACCGGAGATGAAGGCTGACGTGGCTGCGCTTGGAGGGCCTGCGCGCACGGTCACTGTAGGAAGCCGGAGGATGCGACCATCGACGAAGCCGCGGCGCGAGTACTCGTTAACGAACAATTCCGCGACGAGCTTGCCTGTGCCGTATGCTCCTTCTGGCGTGGCGATCGTGTCCGGCTGGATGATTTCGGGCTGAATGAACGTGAGACAGAGGAACACAGGGTGCATGCAATGAGTATGAGGCGCGTGGGAGCGTTTGTGCGGGAAGGATCGCTCACGAGAGGCCCGCCGTAGACGGCAAGAGAGGACGTGAAGATGAACTTGATGGGTGATCCTTGACTCTTGCCATGGTCTCGCGCGGCGTTTAGGACGTTCCGGACAGAATCTACATTCACCTGGAATATGGAACGTCAGCCTCTAGGGGGACGCGTATCCGTAGGAGAAGGAGGACCTTGATTCCCAGGTCGAAGTTGTCCTCGGATCCCCGCGACATGATACCGTGCATGCAGTATACCGTGTCATATAGACCGTACTTGGAGTCGAAGAGCGCGTTGGTCTGTGCTGGGTCCGTCAGATCCGCCTGGATCGTTATTGCACTCGAGTTTGGTGGTGTCTTGGGCTGCATGGCGTCGACGAGGATGAGCTGCACGTCCGATAGCTCGCGATCTTCGGTGATCGCCCTGGCGAGCTTGCAACAACTTGAAACTTTAGCATGCGCGAGAGAGGGAGTCCAAAGAGAGGACACTGACCCTTACTCCGAGAAACCCACCTGCCCCAGTGATCAGGATGACTTTCTTGTTCATGTTACCTGCGTGGAGGCCGTTGCGCCTGTATTAAGCGAGACCTTGCTACAACC
The DNA here is from genome assembly GCA_000338015.2 of Ganoderma multipileum BCRC 37180. Classification (NCBI taxonomy): domain Eukaryota; kingdom Fungi; phylum Basidiomycota; class Agaricomycetes; order Polyporales; family Polyporaceae; genus Ganoderma; species Ganoderma multipileum. The sequence goes on from BACB01003220.1 coordinate 21,330, forward strand.
AAGCAAGGATGGATAAGTATATACGGCAGGCGTGCGGGCAGAGGATAGCCGGACATCGCCTGTCGATGCGCCACGACATGGGTCCCGTGGACCGGAAAACAGAGTAATTCACTAAGCAAGGAGTGTCCCACCCGGGATGGACGGACGACCCGACGGAGTCTCCACGAGATCTCCACAAATACACCGCGTCGGGCCCACGGGCCGCCCCTCCAAATGATTACACTTCGCCACAATTGATAGGGCTAGATAGGCTGAGCATTGGATATTCATTCGTCGACGTTGAACAAGCCCTAGCCTTGGCTCTATGTAGCTCGGGATAGAAAAGACTGGTTGTCCGACACCAGCTTCAAGTTACGCCTTCCCTGCAGAACCGAAAAGCTCGAAGAATCGCGCACATACGTCCTCGAACACCTTCGTCGCGTCGTCAACCGCCTCTGGGAATGTCTTCGTTTGAAGTCCTTCCGCAAGCTTCTTTGCGTATGGGTCTCTGCCCCAGCTATTGATGTTTATCTGTTGGAGGATGATGGAGGATAAGTACGCAACGCGTTAGGGACCGAGGGGGCATTTTACCTTGGATATGCCGTTTGCGATGCACTCTTTAAACAAGCCGTTT